>PVIC010006615.1:0-53707 GCA_004025085.1 Thryonomys swinderianus
AAAAAAAAAAAAAAAAAGAAAAAAGAAAAACAACACGAATACTAGAATACTATTTCCAGACATTTAATTGGGCTCTAGAACTATAGCTTTAGGTTGTTCTTCTAACAGTCTCAGAAGTGCATTCCATACTGTCTCAATACAAAAAGAATTCAGTTGTGGGCCGGAGGGTTAGCTCAGAGGTTCCGGCGCCTGCCTCACAAGCGCAAGGTCCTGAGTTTGATCCCCGGTAACCACATACAACGCTGGGCGTGGAGACTCACGCACATCTGCAATCAATACCACATACCACAGTGCCAGGTGTGGTGGCTCATGCCTGTAATCCCAATACTCGGGAGGCAAAGACAGGAGGATTGCTGAGTTCGAGGATTGCCTGGGCTACATAGTGAGCTCAGAGCCAGCCTGAACTACAAAGTGAGACCCTGTCTCAAAAAAAAAAAAAAAAAAAATTCAGTTGCAAATTGTCTCTAATTGGCCTAAAGTGTTATTTTCAGACCCTATGTCTTCCCCAAAGACACATATTAATGAATACTTTCCAAAGTATTTTAGAAACACCTCTTATAGAAATTCTTAAATTTATAGGCACATTCCTTTAATATCATGTGCAGATCTTGCCTAATTTTTATTGTCTTTTCTAACAAGCAGAGCCCAGTTTTTGTAAGGATTCATCTCTAAAATTCATTTGGGTATTTTGAACTATTTACATTGCTTATTAACTTTTTCCATATCTTTGCCAATAACTTTTTTTGCTATTTTGAGACAGGGTCTTACTATGAAGTTTAGGGTGGTCTGATCTTCTGTTTCAGCCTCCTGAATGCTGGGATTACAGGCATGCACCACTATGCCTGGTTTAACTATCTGATTTAATTTTAATATATAGTAACCTAAAACAGTCAGCTCTCAATAACATGCAGCCAGGCAAACCAGTCAAGGGATAGATGCCCTAAATAAAAAATGTGGCATCACATCCGTCTGGCAAGCACAATGCTCCAAGTTCAATTCCTGATATTGTAAGGAAAAAAAAAAGAGGAACTATACTTGGACATAATATCAAAAAATTAGTGTAAGATGCAGATAAGGCCAAAGCACTACAAACTTTATATGTTTTTTTTAAATTAAAACCTTTTGAGTATATGTCAACTACTACACTAACCATTTGAGATAGTGGTGGAAGTGATGCAGTGTTTTTTTTCTTCCTGAAGTAATTTAGAGGGGAAAAGAGATTAAATGACTTAATAAAGGAATTATTAAAACAGTGATGATGAGTGACGCTCCTTCATATAAAGCGATCAGGAAAAACTGCTCCATAAATGTGACATCTGATCTAATACTGAGATTAGTACTAAGCAGAATTGCAGATAGCTGGGCAGAGAGCATTCCAAATAAAGAAGCAACCACCAAATCTCAAGAGTAGTGAGGGACTTACTGGGCAAAACTCAGAAAGCACAGCACCCTTTGGGGACCAGAGATATAGGCTCAGCAGCAGAGTGCTGCAGAGTGCTGAAGCCTGTTTGCCTAGCTCACAAACCCTGGCTCTGAAGTATGGTGGGGGGAGATAGGGGTACACTACCGTTTAGGGAAGAATAGAATGAGATACAGTTGTAAGGTAAGCAAGAACTAGATTATGCAGGACCCGTATGCCATGATAAGAAATAGATTTTTGGGGAGCGGGGGCTGGGACCAGAATGGAAAGTATTACATGATCTGATTTACATTTTTAGGGATTTGGCCAGTCTTGAGGTAAAGACAGAGCTGGGGGAAGAATGAAAATTCCTTAGAAACCTAAAGAGATGACTGGCACAAGGAAGGGTAGTATCATAAAAACACGTAACTGGACAATTACAAAAGGGCTTAACAGCCAGTTAGCCAAACATTCTCTACATAAAGAAAAAACTTTCTCTGCCTTAAGAGTAAACCTGATCAAGGTTTTGCCATTGTCAGTATTATCATTTGTAAACCATGCTATTTTTGACTACAGGGTGGAAACAAAGGTTACAAATGACTATTTACAACAGGTGGATAATTTCTCAAGTTTACCCTCATATCCAAAGGAATCTGCTAAAAAACTTTGGACAATGAAATAAATGTCTTACTTCAGCACCTGAAGATTTCTGGGGAGCAGAAATAGCAATAATACTCTCAACTGAAAAAGCTTAGAGGTAAAATTTTAAGGCCACAATCTCTAAACTGGTAGATAATGCCAATTTATCCTCTACACAGGCCTCTCTGGTGGATATCAATCAAGCACCACAAGTGCTTTTCAAAGTGGGGTTTATCATTCTTATAGAAGCTGGACTGTGAAGTGAATAGCCTGTAACAGTGGCCCTGATCATTCAAACAAGAACCTCTTAATCAACACCCACTCTCCTTTCTGTTCTATTTCCTGCCCTTCCACCTCTTCATTGCCTGTTATCATCATCATCTTACCTAACAACAGAGAAATGTCATGAATGCTTTTCTGCCTATCTTCTTTTTGTTAAATAATATTGAAGTGAGGAACAGGTCTCATAAAGCACAAGTATAAAAAAGCTAAAATTGAAGTTAGTGTGCTCAATTTCTTCAGCCAGTAGCTCAAAACTGCATACAGAATAGCTAGTAGCAATCTTGTGACTAATTTGGATGTTCTGGATATAAAATATGATCACTGTGTTTCCTAATTTGAAACTGCTAAAGAGAATAGCAGAGCAGTTAATTAGTTAATATAGGTAACAATAAAGCTTCCTTTAACTTCTTTCCCTCACTGTGGGATTAGGCAAAAGTTGTATAACACTTCACCCATTTCTGAAGTTATCATTTCATGACTATTTTCTAATCTCTTTCTTTCTCCTGGTGTCAACTCTGTTCTTTCCAACAATGGTGTTTTAAATACAATATTGTTTTACTTCACAATTTTATCTCTAGGGGAAAACAAACAGAGGCAATAAATTTCCAGGAAACTGAGCACAGTGTAAACTATAATTTATCCATCATTCTTACTGCTTTCATAATCTGAAACTGATTGCTTAATCTAAACACAAGTTATTCTAAAAAAAAATCCTTAAACTATGGAACTGTCACATAACATCAGGTCAAAAAAATTCTTAAGCACTGATATATTTCCCTTTCTTTTTCTTTCCTTCCTTTCTTTCTTTCCTTTCCTCACCTTTCTTTCTTTTTGTGGTAGTGGGGAGCAAACTCAGGATGGTACCTTCTTTCTTTCTTCCTTTCTTTTTGTGGTAGCGGGGAGCAAACTCAGGATGGTACCTTCTCTCTCTCTCTCTCTCTCTCTCTCTTCTTTCTTTCTTTTCTTTCTCTCTCTTTCTTTTTTTTTTCTGTGGTAGTGGGGAGCAAACTCAGGACAGTACCACTGAGCTAAATCGCCAGTCCTACTTTTTTTTTTGTGAGACAGGGTCTCTCTATGTAACTTAGACTACTCAGGAACTTGTTAGGTATCTTAACCTGACCTCAACCTTTCCATCCTTTTGAGAATGTCTTGAGTGCAGGAATGATATGCATGTACCACCATATTCAATGTTAAAATTGTTTTACATCATTTTGGTGGTGATTTAAAAAAATATTTACTTAAAGTAGACATACAAAATTCTCAGGTCAGAGATATTAAAACTCAAATGAAGATAGGAGAAGGGGCATATCTGTGTAATTCCAGGTACCTGGTGAGGCTGATGTGGGAGGATTATGGGAGCCCAAGAGCTTGAGATAGCAACACAGCCTGTCTCAAAAACAACAAGGAACACCTAAATCTATCATTGACACCAACCTGAATGGTCTGCTCTGAGAATATTCCAAAGAAATTAAATCTAACACAAGTGTATGTTAATTAATAAGGGGCCCAGATAAAGCACATGAAAACAGCTTCACATTAACCTGTGGTTCCCATCCTAATCCCCCATGCCAATAAAAATATAAACAAAGTAAATCAAAGACATTAAACAGAGCAAGATATGATACAAAATGAAAAACATCAAACAAATGAATATTTTAATAGCCTTTTTAGATAAATGTGCATAGCCTTTCTTGATATAGTATCAAAACTGGGCAACTGGTTGCAACATGGAATGGGAAGCCTCACCAAACGTCATGTTCTCTGTAATATTAACATCCACTAGTCTAGCTGGGGGTGGTGGCTCACGCCTGTAATCCTAGCACTTGGGAGGCAGAGACAGGAGGATTGTTGAGTTTGAAACTCGCCTAGGCTACATAGTGAGCTCAGAGCCAGCCTGAACTACAAAGCAAGACCCTGTCTCAAAACAAAAACAAAAACAAAATCCACTAGTCTAGCTAGCACGTGGAAGGAATTCATACATGATTTTGTAATATCATGCACTGGTTCTCTGGAAAATACTGGCTCACAATTGTGCATATTTTGAAGTAATGACTCATTTTACTATACACTATTCTTATTTTTTCCTTGCCAGGCAGGTGCAAACTTATTGAACTAAATTCTCAGCCTTTATTATATGTTAGTTTTTACAGATACCTTGTATCAACAAAATCTTTGTTTTTGAGACAGGGTCTTGCTTTGTAGTTCAGGCCGGCCCTGAGCTCACTATGTAACCCAGGCAAGCCTCGATCGAACTCAGCAATCCTCCTGTCTCTGCCTCTCGAGTTCTGGGATTACAGGCATGAGCCATCACACCTGGCAATGAAATCTTTTACATACTGGGAAATTGTCAAGGAACCAGTGACTTGATACAAATTTTCTAAAATTCTAACTTTTGCTTAAAAACTTTTGTCAGTATTTACTTCAAAGCAACAGGCTCGAGAAAATGTTAGTCTCATATCCAGTCCAAATAACCAGTTTGTGGTTAAAATGGTAAAATTAAATGAAAACACTACTTCATAAAAATGTATTTGGTTTAGCTTGTAAGAATAAATCACACCAATACTTTTTCCTAGAGATGACAATATGCAACCAAAATGTTTTAAGCACCTTTTTTGGGGGGGGGGGAGTCAGGGACAGGGTCTTGCTTTATAGTTCAGGCTGGCCCTGAGCTCACTATGTAGCTCACACAAGCCTCAAACTCAGCAATCCTCCTGCCTCTGCCTCCTGAGTGCTGGGATTACAGGCGTGAGTCACTTAAGCATTCTTATTTTGATACAGTATATTAAAAAACATATACAAAGCTAAAGACTTAATTTAAAATTGCTTTTTAACTTCATCAAGAGCACTTAGGTGAAATTTTTTTTTTTTCAGACAGGGTCTTGCTTTGTAGTTCAGGCTGGCGCTGAGATCATTATGTAGCCCAGGCAAGCTTCGAACTCAGCAATCCTCCTGTCTCTACCTCCTGAGTGCTGGGATTACAGGCGTGAGCTACCACACCTGGCACTGTGGTATGTGGTATTGATGGCTGGTGGGCGTGAGTCACCACGTCCAGCATTGTATGTGGTTACTAGGATTGAACTCAGGGCCTTGCGCTTGCAAGTTCCAATCTCTGGTCCAGGTGAAACTTTTTTTCCTTTTACTTGCAAGTGCATTGTAGAATTAGTACAATGTGGTACTCTCTAAGGTGCCAGTGTTTCTGTGCCATGTACAAATGTCAATACAGTGAAAAGGCAAAGGGCTGGGGATTTACCTCAGTGGTTCCAGTGTCTGCCTTCCAAGTAGAAGGTCCCAAATTCAATCCCTGGTAATCACATACCATAATGCCAGGCGTGGTGGTTCATGTCTGTAATCCCTGCACTCAGGAGGCAAAGGTAGGAGGATCGCTTGACTTTGAGGCCAACCTGGGCTACACAGTGAGTTCAAGGGCAGCCTGAACTACAAACTGAGACCTTATCTAAAAAAAAAAAAAAACCAAACCAAACTAAACCAAATGAAAAGGCAAAGAACATCTCTATGTTATTATAAAAACAATTTTGTACTTGTAGATTCCCTGAAAATGTCAATGGGATTTCTAAGAATCCTTGGATATTTTGGAAATCACTGATCTAGACAATTCATTCTCCCCTACCCCCTTACTGGGGATTGAACTAAGGACCTTGAGCATATGAGGCAGCAGCCACCATGCCACAGAGCTAAATCCCAGGCCCATGTTTCTTCTCTATCCCACCCTGTACCGGGATCAAACTTAGGACCTTGTGCTTTTCAGCAGGTGCAGCACCACTGAGATACATTCCTGGTTAGACAATTCATATTTTGTTTTTTTTTTTTAAAAAGACAATTCATTTTTAAAGATTTTCAAAATCACAAATTATTCTCTTTAATCCATACTCATGCACTATGGAAAATCTTAAGGAATGCCTACAGGGCAATGGTAGGGAACCTATGGTACATGTGCTGCAACAGGCTGCTTGTTATCATTAAAGGCTCTTATTATCCAAGGTTCACATCATGGCAGGGGAAATAAAAGTTATAAAGAACAAGAAGAAATGCTACATTGGTATATTCTTTGTGTTTTATAAAACATTTTAATACTCATTTAATCCTCAACAACTCCATCGTTGTCATTAAGTAAGAATGTTTCAAAGGAAAATACACTTTGCCTGCAAACATCAATGTAATGGTGGGATTACAGGTGATACTAATTCCCTTTAAATGTTTGAATACATACTTGAAAACTCAGTCAACTTTATCAATACACATTCTGTGCAATATCAATGATTTCAAGAGCAGTTAAGAAAAAATAACACGTATTACATACCTCATCCTTATCCCCCTTTTTCATCCATAACAGTACAGAATTCAAGATTTCACAGGGATTCCTGCATTTTGCAGTTGTTACTGAGCTCATCCATAGCTAACATCTTAGAAGCAGCTAGGCATGGTGGTACATGTCTGTAATCTCAGAACTCTGAGAGGCTGAGGCAAGATGATCATAAATTTAAGCCCAGCTTGGGCAATTTAATGACATTCTGCCTCAAAAATGAGTGAATGAATAAATAAAATTTAAAAAAGGCTGGGTCTGTAGATGAGTGCAAAGCCCAAATTCAATCCCTGGTACTACCTCCCCAAAAGTTAATTGCAGCTATAAATGTCAACATATTAATAGGATTTTATATTCGTTGTAACTTAAGGTACAAGGTTAAAAAAAGAAAGTAAGTTGAATTCAACCTACACTACCACTGACGTTTACTTATTTTTGATTTGTTGAGGCAGTGTCTTGCTACTGGAGTTTAGGCTGCCTTGAATTCACTACATAACCCAGGCTGGCCTGGAACTTGTGGTGTTCATCCTGCCTCAGCTTTGAGAGTGCTGGGATTATAGGGGTGTGCCACGAGGCCCACCCTGAGAAGGAAAAGTTTCAAAAGAAATAGATAACTAGAATTTTATTGTGTCTTTCCATTTTCTCTCCAGAAAATTTCCCACAAAATTACTATTAAATGGACAAAATGGGGATAGACATACAGTTCAATAGCAGAGTGTTTGCCTAGAATACACAAGGCCCTGCCTGAATTCAATCCAGAGCACCCCCCCAAAAAAGACAAAACACTTGCTTTCATCATTTCTCCTGTTCCACAAGGGAAGAGGGGGAAAACAGGAGGTAAAAGTAGTCCATCAGTGGAAAATATAATCAGTACCTTGTATATTTTCAAAATAAGTTTTAAGTAAAGGACATTTATATGTGATAGTAAACACATTTTCTATCAAGTATGTATGTGCTTAATGAAATAAATTTCAAAGTAACTACAGTTACTTTAACTTTTGTAGTGCTTCTAATGGATACTCTTGCTTTAAACATCTTTATTTAGCTATCTGTACCTAGTTAAAGGCATTTAAGCCTCCACTAGAAAAGATCACTTGCCAAGTTATCTCATGACAGCCTAATCCATCTTAAATTGAAAAAGGTCTGACAGGTTAAAAAAAAAAAAAAGACCAAAACAATAAAAGCAAAAGTATAAAACAGTAGTATAGTTAGTACAAGATTAAGCTTTAGGAATCAGTTAAATGTAAAATTCACATTCAGAACATTACTCTCTATGGTTATATACTACAATTTTATATATAATCAATTTTAAGCAGTGATATTTTAAAATATTGTCCTTCTGTATAATAAAAACCAGATGGAAATTCTGCAATTCATCCTGCAAATATTTTTACTTTATAGAAGTATTTTAAATGTTATTTTAAAACCTGGTCCCCCTCCCAATTTTCATTTTCGAGTTGTCTTTGTGTTTGTGGAGCCCACACTCAGGACCTTGTGAGAGGCGAGTTACCACTCTACAACTGAGCTACAACTCAAACCCTTTTTGTAATTTTCAACAACTTCTTGGAAACAATTTAAAATGTCTCAATCCTCTACTGAAATGCATGGGGGAACAGCTCTACAATTTTGGAATAAGTACAGCAGTGTTAAATGAAGTATGAAAAGGGATATTTTTTTTTTTGTTAGTGGTGAATTTTCAAATGTGACTGTTTTTTAAAGGAAGCACAGAAGTTCTCAAAAACATTTTCATTTGCCGGGCGTGGTGGCTCAAACCTGTAATCCCAGTACTCAGGAGGCAGAGACAGGAGGACTGCTGAATTTGAGGTTTGCCTGGAATACATAGTGAGCTGAGGGCCAGCCTGAACTACAAAGCAATACCCTGTCTCAAAACAAAACCAAAAAAATTTTTTTCATTTAAAATAGAAACTCCATGTCTAAAAAGACTAGTCTTGAAAGTCAGTACGCTGCTGATACAAAGTACAACATATTATCTAGGTCATTTTTTACTATAAATGGGTAAATTCATTCTACTTTTGGTACTTAATGTATTCATTAGAGTTCCAGAGAACTAATAAAAGATTGAAGTCCTCAAGTGGTAATTAATACCTTTGAATCTCATTGCAAAAGTGTTAAAATCTACAAACACTAAAGTTTTTAGCACAAAATGATACAATGCTATTTACACACACAGGCTAACTAAAAATACTGTCCAATGTTACAATGAATCCCATTAAGATGTCTATTTTTTAAACTGTTCTATTTTAAAAGTTTATATCTGAAGTGAACCAACCAGTAAAAACTTCAGTATAATCTCTAAGATTATAGAAACTTCAAAAATAAAAGGAATGGACAGACATGGTAGAACTTGTCTGTAAATGCAGCACTTCTGAGGCTGAGGCAGGACTACGCAATGAGGCCCTATCTCACAAAACAAAACAGAACATAACAGAACAGAAGAGAAAGGGGAGAGGACCAAAAGCATACATTTAGTTTTAACCTTATAAAGTGTTAGAGAGCTTAAGATCAATTTTTATCAAATCTTTATCTTTTTTGTTTTGAGAGGATCGACAGTAGTTCAGGCTGGTTTGGAACTCACAAAGAAAGCCTAGGTTGGTCTCCCTCTCTTGGCTCAGCTTTCTGAGGGCTGGTATTACAAGGTCCCAAGACCATGCCTGGCTCTCAAGCCTTTCTATAGTGAATATGTGGGATTACTGGTATTAAAGAAATCAGCTTCTGAATATTTAGTTCATAAAGTCATCTATCTCCAGGCCCAGTCAAATCTACCTTACAAATCAGTACAACATCCCTTTTTATCAACACAGAAAAACACAAGAAAATATTATATCTTCAGGCAAAGGATTTGGACAGTCTTACAGAGAACCATAAAATCATTCATATAAACTATGTGGTGGGGGCAATACCTCTGTAAAATCAAATTTTCTCTGTATCAGATCCAAATTCACAGATTAATTTGATTCCTCAATAATTTTTTTTCTGCGGTACCGGGGATTGAATTTGAGCCCTTGTGCGTCGAAGATAGGCATGGTACTGCTTGAACTATATCCCTAGCCCTTCCCTCAAATATTTATCAATTACTTAAAAGGCAAAAAACCCCAAAAGTGAGCTTTTCATCTAACTTTTAGACTTTACACTTAAGACATATATAATCAGTTATCACAAGCCGTATCTTTGTAAGGTCTTCCATCAATTTTGAATTTTATAGGAAGATACACTTGAAAGACCATTATATACATAGGACTATTAAAAAAATTATTTCACCTTGCTAGAGCCACCATATATAGTATTTCTTTGCTATATTCACTTTCCTTTATATAGCCAAGGGAAAATACAGGAATTCTGTCAAGGATTGAGTAAAAAATGAAAACGAATCTGAAAGGAGATTCCAAAGACAATGTGGAAGCATTTCTTTAGAAGGATTATACTTTTTTTCAAATATACATTACTATGCACACTCATTATCATTATTACTCTTAACATCTAAATCCTAAACATTAATATGTGCCTAGACAAGGTCCTAGGATTGAAGAATATGGTGGAGAATGAGACAGATCAAGACCCTACCTTCACGGTGTTTTCATTTAACTGGTACTGTCCATGCTCCTCTATGCCAATGATTTAGGACATACAAAAGGCAAAGACATCATGTCCTTGGAGTTTACACTTACAAAAACACATTATTATAACAGAAAACAAGCGTGAGTGTCACAGAAAGACAGATGACTTTTGGGGTATGGATTTAGCTCAGTGGTTCCAGTGTTTGCCTCTCAAGCGCAAAGTCTGGGAGTTCGATCCCTGGTAACCACATCCACAATGTCAGGCATGTATGTAATTCCAGTACTCAGGAGGCAGAGACAGGAGGATTGCTGTAAATTAGAGGCCTGCCTGGGCTACACAGTGAGCTCAGGGCCTGTCTGAACTACAAAGAGAGGCACTGTCTCAAAAGAAAAAAAAAAAAAAAAAAAAGAGATGACTTTCATGGGTTTGGATGAGAAAAGGTGAAGACATAGTTATCATTTCATGCCCTATCATAACTACCTTTTAAAAATAAAACAGTTTAGCAGTGGGCTTGTGGGCTGTACTTTGATACCTGGTACATTACAATCAAACAGGCTATGTGTTTCAACAATGTACTTTGGGGCCTTCTCAAACTTGGATGCTTCACAATTTATTGTGAATGTCAAGCAAAGTGCAAGTAAACATAGTGCAAAAATGAAAGGCATGGATGGCCTCAAGTAAGACCATCATTCAAGGTTCTGTGTCCTTAAACAAATTAATATCCTGAGCACATATGAACTTCCTCTCCTAAAACCTAGGAATGAAACTACCCAAGTGGTTATTCCACACGATTTGACTAACATACTCATTTTTTTTGGCATATGATGGGACTGGTAATCTCTGGAAGATGTAACTCAATACAAAAATGTCATATTTCTTCCAGACTGCCTATTATGGCTAAACTACAGTCCTTAAGTCAGCAGGCCCACGAACTGGTTATCTTATCTATTCTAAGCCTCAGTTTCCTCCTCCATAAAACGACAGGGTGGGACTGGATGATCTAAATAGTCCCTTCCGGCCCATATAAAGTCCCATGACTCCATTATGACTCAATAAATACTATTTCAAGAGTCAGCCTTTTAAAAAAAATGATGCGTTTGAAGTTAAATGAACATCTCTTTTTTACTTTGTGCTAAGCTCTTTTTAAGGCCAAATATCCTATTTCAAAAAGGCTGAAAATTAAATTTACAAAGGTAGAACGTTTAATAAGATACTTGACGTATTACATACATAACAACGTATATATGCCTACATATTAGACACGACCAGCAAAGCAAAAATTCAACTAAACTGAATTTTAAAAATCACAATCTTCATTTCGGTGTTCCCTTTCTATTCGATAAAAATTTAATTTCCCGTTACTGTACTGCGGAAGTGCTTCTACTCACATTAGTCAGGAGTTAGAGGGTCAAAATGTTTTATAAACTACTGAAAGCATGGAAGGGGGACAAGCGAAGGGGAGGCAAACCATCTGCTCAAACCGCAGGGACGATCTTTTTCTCCAAAAGACGTGGGTTCTCCCCACCCCTCGAAGGAAAAGCATAGGGCCAGGTTCACTATGAGTACTTTCAAATAAAATTCATGGCGCTGTTAAGCCAATTTTAGGATTAGACACATCGAGAAGGCGAAAAACAGAAGAGGTCAAACTTCCTGGATTTTTTTTTTCTCTCTCTCTCTCTGCAAGAGAAAGAGATTTCCTCTTGCTGACGAAGGGAAAGGCCCCTTTAACAGTTCTTCTCTACACGGCGCTGGCTGCCAGACTAGGTGGGGCTCCCTCCGCTGCCTTCCTCCTGCCACTTCCCGCAACAAATGGAGCGGCGAGTCAGGCCCGTTTCAGGCAAACTTTTTCCCTGTCAGGCTCGAGCCCGCAGGAGGCCGGGGAGTGGTTTCCCCATACGTTCCTCGCCCCAGCTGGGGGCTGGTCGGGAAGCCCAGTCTTCGCAAAGGACAACTTTTCTGGTTTCCGTTCTAACTTCACCCACACCCGGGAGGGGATCGAGGCGGCCGGTGAAGGAAGGCGGGGAGCGGGAGGCGGCGCGGCCGCGGCCCGGAGGGAGCGGCGGGGGGGTCCCCGGGCTCGCACTTCCTCCGCCATATTTCAGACATTTGACCCCTTCCGCAAAGCGCGCTGCTCCCCCGCGGCGGCTGCGGCGGCGAAGGTTCGTCCTCGCCGGCCCGGGAGGCAGCGTTGTCGCCGGCCGGGCGCCAGGCCCTCGCGCCACCTGCCGCGCGCCAAAGGGTTCCGCGGGCCCCCCGCCCGGCCGCCCGCCCGCCCGCGCCGCACCCCGCCCGCTCCCCTCGGCCGGCGCCGGCCCCCGCCCCGCGCCGCGCCGCTCCCCGTAGCGGCCACGCACGCACTCTGCGAACCTCTCACGCTGTCACCGGGTCGCCGCAGCCAGCGTCACCCTGCGCTCCCTCCGGGTCGCTGCTCCCGGCGCCACGGCGCTCCTGCCCCTGCCCCTGCCGCTGCCGCTCCCGCTGCCGCCGCCGCCGCCGCCGCCGCCGCTGCCGCCCGGGCTGGTTTACACGCCTGACTCTGGGCGAGGTTTGGCGGTGTCGCCTTGACGTCAGGCGTTCAGCCTCGCTCTCGCTTCCGCCCGCGGGCGGGGCGCGGGTGCGGGCCGGGAAGGGGCGGGGCCGGGCCGGGGGCGTGACCAGGGTAGAGGGCGGGCCCAGGGCCGAGGGCGGGGCCGCGCGCTCGGCTCCTCTCAATAGTGCTCCCGCCAGCCTGGCTCCTGTGCCCGCGGAGTTCGGACCCGGTACTCGAGGCTCTTTAGGTCCCGCCACCCACGGTGCCTCTCCTGCCTCCGCCGCCACTTTACCCTTGCCGCCGCAGGCTGCCTGGTGGGCGGTGGAATCGAGGGCTGGTTTCTCCCACGCACACCGTACCCGACCCCAGCGGTTAACAGGAGTGCAGGGCTTGGAAACTCTTAAGGTGCCTTTTCATGCGTACTGTAATTCAACCGCCGACGCCTCCGAACCGTTGGTGTTCGCCTAGTCTTTTGTGCCAAGGAAAGTAGCTCTAGAAGTAACTGAGAGTGTGCAATGTCCATGCCTAGATCTCTTATGAAGAAACCTAGGCCAGAACAGTCCTTAATCCACTGGTGACTTGAAACCCAGGGGGACCCACTCCAGATTACCCTGCCAAACGCGGTAAAGAAATTGCTGTTCCTCGAGTGAGCTGATACCCTGTACCCATATTGATACTATTTAAAGAAAATAAATTGCACCTTGAAGTGCACAACTGGGGCACTTTAGTGACTTTACAAAGTACCCATAAGTAGGTCTACGATGTGGCTTCAGGGGGCCAGAAACCACTTTCTGTTCCAAAAATGTCTTGTTCTAAAAAGCACAAGACTTATTAGGGGAACCTGCCATATCCAGAGAAAAGAAGAAATACACCTTCTCACCCGCAGCATGAGAAACTTACCGGTTTGTTTTTTTTTTCCTGAAAGAAGTTTCGGTGGGAGAGTCAGAGCAGAGTGCAAAAGTAGGGGTGTTAACTTGTACTAAATTCAGTACAAATTATCCTTGAAATAAATTTTTATGAGCTTTGATAAATTTAGAAAATAAATGAAATATGATTAATATCATTCCTTTTAACGATACATAGTAGTTAACCAGATGGGGTGGCTAAGACCCGTTGTCCTAGCACTGAGATAGGGGTATTGAAAGGTCAAGCCCATCTTGAGCTACACAGCCCAGGTCAAGGCCAACCTATATATAGTGAGGCCAGTCTGGGATACATAGGGAGTATTTGTCTTAAACAAGGAAACAAAACTCAAAGAAAACAAGAAAGAGTATATATATTTTCCAACAAAACAAAATCAATCTAAACAAAACGAAACATATACACATTCCAGGAAAAGAAAAACGGATACATTTTTCAACAGATGATGTTATTTTCATACGGGGACTCCAGAGAATGTCACGCTGTAGAAAACCTAGGACACTGTTGGCTGAGAGAAGAAATTGAAAGTGCTTGTGCATCGGTACTGATGCAAAGGTCACCTAAGCATCAGTTCGCTGAACTAATCAATGTCTAGAAAGAAGTGAACCCCACTTTGAACACTTCTAGTACTTGGAGAGCCCAAAGGTAATTTTCATTAATCTCATGATGTCTCAATAACTTTTGTATTAAAATATTTATACAAGATTTTCTTTTCTTCAAGTGTGTGTACTTTTTTGGTGGACTCTGTACACACACATGAAAACTAAGCAAACCTAAGTTAAATAAGAATGAATTATAATTATCTCAACGGTTTTGTGTTTGTATTTTCTAGCTGTCTTACAATTTAGATTAACTAGATATGTTACCTATTTCCATAATTTCTATTTTCTTACAGAACCCTTTAATGGAAGTTTCAAAGACAAATTTTAGAGCAATTACCTTCAGGACTGTCGGTTTTGAATGAATGAATTGCAAATAAATTTGACTTTCCTATCTCATCAATTGCATGAAAATTTGAAAAGTCAGAGGCCTGAAGTTTTTAGCTCATGGAAGCAATGTTATTTCCCTCCTCTTCTTCCTCCTCCTCCTTCTTTCTCCTCTTCCTTCTCCTCTCTTTCTCTGTCTCACCTCTTCCCTCCTCTCTCTTTCTCTCTCTTTCTTTCTTTCTTTTTCCTTCCTTCCTTCCTTCCTTCCTTCCTTCCTTCCTTCCTTCCTTCCTTCCTTCCTTCCTTCCTTCTTTCTTTCTTTCTTTCTTTCTTTCTTTTTTCAGGGATTGAATTCACAGCATAACATCTTATTGCTCCTTTTTTTAATCACCTGTGTTTGACCTCCCTAATAGAACAAGGGTTTACAAACCTTTTCTGTCAAGGGCCAGAGGGTAAATATTTTATGATTTGTGGACCAGATGGCCTGTCTTTGTTGCAACTATTCTACTATGCAACTATTCATCTTTGTGATTGCAGCACAGAGACAGCCGCAGACAATATGAAAAGATTGGATGTGGCTATATTCTTTTCTTTTTCTTTTTTCTCTTTTTTTTTAGATAGGGTCTTGCTTTGTAGTTCAGGCTGGCCCTGAACTCACTCTGTAGCCCAGACAAGCCTCAAACTCAGCAATCCGCCTGCCTCTGCCTCTCAAATGGAATTATAGGCATGAGCCACCACACCTGGCATTGTGGTATGTGGTACTGATTGCAAACCCAGGATTGTTATATGTGATTACCAGGGATCAAACCAGGGACCTTGCGCTTGCTAGGCAGATGCTGGAACCACCAAGCTAAATCTCTGGCCCATGTCACTGTATTCTAATAAAACTTTATTTATGAACACTGACATTTGAATTTCAGATAGTTTGCATATGTCACAAAATAATATTATGAAACTGCTGATAATATAAAAAGGATTCTTAGCTCAAGACTGATTAAAAACAGGCAGCAAACTGGAGTTGGCCAGTGGGCCATGCTTTGCTGGGCCCATACTCAGGCTGGTGTCATGGTTATGTAATTCATACAGTGGCATGGCCTTGTGCATAGAAGGTCCAGTGACTGGGATAGTGTTCAAATGTCACCTCTTGATATTTTTAAAGATTTGAAAACACAACCCTACATCTTCATTTTGTATTAGGTCTCAAAAATTATCTGGTCCTGTCTATAGTAGAATGTGAGATCTAGGCTAAGCTATATATATGTCTTACAAGATCCAGATGTATATTTCTTATCTTTGTCAGCACCTGGGATGCCTTTGTTGGCACCTAGAATGATGCTTTTCACGTAAGAGGTATTCATGATGTATTTGTTTAATTTCCTGTGATGAGGTACAGTGCAGTAGTGGAGTTAATGTTCAGCTCCACCACCAGTGAGCTGAACAGTCTGGAGCAGATTACAAAAGCATGTAGAGTTTTAGTTTCCTCACTGATGACATAGCAGTAGTAACACCTGCCCCGTAAAATCATTTTAACATGAAGTGTAGAAAATAGCCAGGTCTCAGCTGGGGATTTAGCTCAGTGGCACCACACTTGCCTGGCAAGCATAAGGTCCCGAGTTTGACTCCTGGTACCACAAAAAGAACAAAACAAAAACAAACACACAAAGAAAGAAAATAGCCAAGTCTCAGCCCTAGGAATAAGAAGCTTAAAGTTAGTTTTTACCTTTTTAGAGAAAGTAAACTAACAACATATCCATTGTTTTTGTTGTATTTTATCTGAAACTATTTCCAACATTTCTGATTTTTCTCACTATTTGTAAATTTTACTTCAGGGCTGGAGGGGTAGTTCAGTGGTAGAGTGCTTGCACAGCATGTTTGAGTTTTAACCTCAAGCACGGACAAAAATAATTAAATTAAACTTAAGATAACAAGTACACAAAATACAAGTAAGTACATTTAAAAAAAAATCTCAGATTTGGGTTGAACAGTCTGGAGCAGATTATAAAAGCATGTAGAGTTTTCAGATCCTCCTTTCTCTGCCTCCCGAGTGCTGGGATTATAGGTGTGAGCCACCACACCCGGCACTGTGGTATATGGTATTGATGGCTGGTGGGCGTGAATCTCCACGCCCAGCATTGTATGTGGTTACCGGGATCAAACTCAGGACCTTGCACTTGGGAGGCAGGCGCTGGAACCACTGAGCTAACCCTCCGGCCCAACAGAAATGTTTATTAACCTTAACTGCATTGGCAAATAAACAACCTTTCAAGATATTTTATTACTAATTTCTTGTGTTTGTGTATGTGTGTGTATGTGTGCACACATGTGTAAATGCCCACATTTGCAGGTAAATATGTGAATATGTGTATATGGCTATTGGGTACAGAACATAGGTGTGGTTCTGCACCTTTACAGGAGTCAAAATTTGAATAGGATAATAAGGCTGCTAAATGGATGCAAAAGAGGAAAAATGGCTTACATTCCCAGTTAGTTCATTTTGGGTTTTTGGTCAAAGATTATGCTCCACACTCTATGCAGTTATGCATTTTTAAAATCCTATCACTTAACCACACAGCAGAGTAGGTAAGAATATATTAGACAATTACTAGTATGAGAAAACAACTCAGGACCATACTCTCCTAAGGTAGTTTGTGTACCTCTAATATTTCTGTTTTGGGGAAACCATGTACTTGGATATAAGAAAAATGAAGCAGTTTGGCAAGTTTTATACTCTGTGTAATAGCTGTAATAACAGTTTATTCGTCTCAAGATATATTTTGAATTCTGCCTGTGCTCTATTTTAGCAGCTGTGGGCTTGACCACCAAACCTGCCTATACCACATTAAATAAATCTTACAGTTCTATAATTTTTTTATTGCTGATGCAAGGAACAGATTATACATAAAATTTCTCTTCTCAAGCCTTTGCTGAGAAAAACCATAGAAATGAAAATGACATTCCCAGATCCATCATGTAAATGAGTGATAAAAGCAGAAAAGCATCAAAAACCCCAACTTTATGAAGTATCCTCTGTCATGACATTTTCAGAAGCAATTTAAATGGCTGAGGTATAGCTCAGTAGTGGAGTGCTTGCCTAGCATGTGTGAGTTCCTGGCTTAGCATTTAGCTTAGCAAAAAAAAAAAAAAAGCAAAAGAAAAGAAAAGAAAGAGAAAACAATTTAAATTAACAAAATCTTCAAGAATTGTACATAAGTCCTTCCAAAACAGGTTGTTCGAACCTCAAACAGCTAATATACCAAGTATGCTCAAGAGTCAGGCATCTCCTGGGATTTGATGATTAGGCCAGCAATTGTCTTCAAATCCCAGTAACCCACCAAGCCTGTGTATGAACCACAAACCTTAATAATGATTACCAAATTCAAGTGATAGATTTTATTTGTTTGTTTTTGGTGGTACTGAGGATTCAAACCAATGCCTTCACATGAGCTACGTCCCCAGGCATTCTTTGTTTTGTATTTTAAGACAGAGTCTTTCTAAATTGTTCAGGCTAGACTTGAACTCATAACCCTCCTGCTCAGCCTCTCAGAGTCCTGGGAGTACATGTGTGTGTCACATAATATGGTCAAGAGATAAGTTTTTAATATTCTGATACACAGGTAAGCTAAAGCCTAGAAAAAAAACCAAGTGCCCAAGGCCAGATACAAATATGTAATAATTGAAATTTGTGTTTTATCTGTTCTCTTTTGACCTCATCCTACCTTACTTGTGTCTTTATTACTACTGTTCATTCAACAAGAAAAAAAATCTCTATTTTGTATTTCTTTAAATCTTAGTCATTCTTCAAGACTCAATGTTCTTTCCTTTAAATTTCTTTAATAACTGTGTAGACCGTTCGTTTGCTACTAACATACATTACCTAAATTAAATTGCTCTTGCCTTCTCTCTATCCTAATATTCTTTTTTTAATTGAATTCTTTATTGGTACAATTTATGTACATCTCACAATCACATATAACATTGGGGAATTTGCACTAGTATATGACACAAGTTAATTCTCATTTTTACCCATATCCCTACTCACCCACACCTCCCCACCCCCTTTATACATACTCTTTTATTTTCTTTCTGAATCATATTTATTCCTTCCCCTCATTACATTCCCACACCAAATTTCCTATGAATCCTAATATTCTTAAGAATTAAATTATGTCTTATCTTTCTTTGTACCTACTATCCTTCATACCATCATGTGTAAAAAGTTAATGTAGTTTGGAAAATACTCCTAATAATATTGTTTAGAGTCTCCAAATTGATCATAGTAGATCATGGCAGTTATTTAACTTTTTTGAATTTCTTTTTGTTAATTTTTAAAGTGCAAATCAAATATTTATAATGTTGGGCTTTAAAATAGGGGGCCAGAAATAAAAGCAGAAGTAGGGCTAAAGTTGTAGCTCAGTGGTAAAGTAATTGCTTAGTGTTTGCAAGGCCCTGAGTTTAAGCTTCAGCACTGAAAGAAAAAAAAAAGGAAGTAATAGAGAACAGTGTTTAGGTAGCCTGGTTCGGAGTCACCCCAGAGGTTTCAACTGTGGCCTCTATGGTCCACTCATTTTGACTTATTTAATTTAGTGCTTCCTATTCCTCATTTGTAAAATAAGTACAATAGAATTTATACAGAGTTATTTGTGCAGATGATAGTATGAATAGGATAGTGTCCACTATGAAATAACCACTCTGTAACTCTTAGCTATCATCAGCTAAAAGATTTTCAATCAGTATAAGTTCATGCTACCTCCTCTGGCACACTGTTAGTTTGTGTAAACATAGCAAGAATACAGAAAATGTTTATCAAACTTTCATTTTGCTTTGCATATGAAAGCCCTCAATTAAGGATTGCTTGTGCTCTTTATATTAGTAATTTGCAACTTGCAAATATTTATGCATTAGAAATGATGCTTTAAAATTTATAGCATGTATGCGTTAAAATGTGACTTACTAGGGAAGTCCAAAAATAAGACCTATTTTATCCATACATACCAAAAAAGGTTTCAAAGGTACTATTTCCATGACTACTTATCAGCCTTTTAAACACCCCTTCCTTGGTTTACACAGTGCCTCATTCTCAAGCTTTTTATCCTTTCTCCATGGCTGCCCAGTCTCAGTATCTCTTCAAGACCTTAAGGGTTAGAGTCCCCCAGAGCTTGATCCTGAAGTCCTCTGGGATATTTTATGGTCTCTGCCCTGACTTTATGTGCCATTTAAATGTCAGTGACTCAGAGATCTGTATCTGTGATCCAGACTTCCCTGCTGAGCTCCGGATGCCTAGAGCCAATTGCCTCCTGGAAAGCTCTCCTTATTTGACCTTCCCAAGTGTAGTCTTCCTCTAGGAATCTTAGTATCAATAAATGGCATTACTTCCCCATAAGAAATCTGATGCTTCCTTCCTCCACTTAATGAATTCTTCACTTAGTCCTTCCAAAATACTCAAATCTGACCACTCTTCTCCATTTCCATTGTTTGTTTGGTTTATGTATTTTCATTTTTGTTCCTCTTTCCATCTACTCTCTAGCTTTAATTTTGTTTGTTTTTTAAAATAAATTTTATTATATTTTATCCCATTCCCCCCTCAAGTCAATTTTTTTTCTTTTTCTGTACAAGGAATCAATTTCAGCACCGTGTCGTCTTAATTTTTAAAATGACTTTTTATTATATAAAATTTTAAACACACATGAATAGAAAATTTAATTGACTGCTATGTCCTCATCATTTCATCTCAACACTTAACCTCTTATTTCATCTGCTCCCCCACTTTCCCTCATTGGAGTAGTTTAAAGAAAATCCAAGATATCATTTCATTTTACCTGTAAATAATTAAATATGGGTCTTCCACAGAGAAGAAAACTTTAAAAAATATAATCACAGGGTGAGCATGGTGGCATATGTCAATAATCCTAGCTACTCAGAAGGCTGAGGCAGGAGGATTATAATTTCAAGACCAGTATGAGTAATTCAGGGAAACATGGTCTTAAAAAGAAATGTGTAAATATCATGTCTTTTCTCTGGTAGGACAAACTGAGGTTGTAAATGTGTTCTAGAATGTATGATCGATATTGTGAAATAGTAAATATCCAAAGGGAAATGGGGTTTAGGAGTAAATAATGAGGGGAAAGAAAAATTTGATGGTAAAAAAAGGAAACAAATCTTGTGTATATAGGGGCAGGGGGTGTAGGGTGGATAGGGGAAGGGGAAATATGAGAATTAAGTTATGTCATATACTGGTACAAATTCTCAATGTGGAGTGTAATTGTGATGTGTACATATAATGTACTAATACATTTTTTTTAAAAGGAAACAATAAAAGGATTTAGCTGTCACTGTGCCTACCTTGTAAGCACAAGGGCCTGAGTTCAATCTCCAGTACCAAAACAAAACAAAACATCCCAAAAATATAGTCACAATAACATTATCATGTCTAACATAAAAATCATTCTTTAACACATCTAATGTCCAGTTCACATTAAAAATTCCCTGATTGTGTCATAGGGAAGTAACTGAACTGGTTAGATGCACTGAACTCGCATCTCACAATGCAAAAGAGTGGACTTGAGAACGAAGAGATGAAGAGTAGAAAAATTTTACTGAGAGAAAGCTCTCAAGAGGCAGGAGGGGTCCTGAGAGTGGGTTTCCCTGAGGCTCCTTGTCTAGGGGGTTTCTACCCACAGAATCACTGAACAGGTTACCTGGGTTCAAACTACAATGAACCTATGCAGTCTAGAAGGGTTACAAGCGCAGTCACTTACCTAATATTGATCTATGAGGAAGATAAACTGCTGGTGAGGATACACAGCACAGAGAAGAACAAAGGCATTTACAGTTAGAGAAGGAGGAAGAGTGAAGGTCAAAGTGTTCTGATCCTCTGTCTATGTTTGTTACATTGTTCACCTTACTGGACCAGATGGGGCTAGTTACTGTATAGCTTTCCACTGTTGTTTATCACTGCAGAGGCTTGTAGGCCTAGCCTTTGTGTCTCTGTCTTGCATCTTAGTTTCTATTAACTCAACTCTTGACAGCAGGTCTGATTTCCCTCATGTCTCTTCTGACTTTGTCTTGGACCTGGTTGGGGTCTAACTGCTTATCACATACTTCTTAACTATCTGTAATAATTGTATCAAATATGACTTTTTTTTTTACCAGTTAGTTTGTGATCCAAACAAGTTCAAACATTACATTTAATTGTGTCTCTTAAATCCTCTTTAATCTTTAACAATCTCTACTCCTTTAGTCAATGGCCATTTGTATTATTTTCTTTTGTGGTTTGTCTTTTGTTATTTTCTGTACAAAAAAATACCAATTCAGGCCAGTACCTTATCTTTTTTTTTTTTTTTCTGCTGTGAATTATATAGGGGGTGCTTTACCGCTGAATATTCCCAACCTTTTAATATTTGTTTTGATTGGAACTCACTAAATTGCCCAAGTTGCCCTCAAACTTGTGACCCCTGCCTTAGCCTCTTGAGTGAATTAACAAGCACATTTCACCATGTCTCGCTTATGTGTTTATCTATAAATGTAAGACTGAGAAACTAAGACCCTCCCTTACACACACACTTATTTATATTATGTGAAGAAAATATGGAATGTGGGTTAAAAACTATTCTTCATCAGTCACTAAATCTAGGCAAGAAGTGCAGTCACTTACTGAACTATCGCTTTAAGCCTTGAACTCAGCAATCCTCCTGCCTCTGCCTCTCGAGTGCTGGGATGACAGGCGTGAGCTACCACACTTGGCACTGTAGTGTATGGTACTGATTGCCGGTGGGCATGAGTCACCATGCCCCATAGTATTGTATGTGGTTACTAGGGATTGAACCAGGGACCTTAAGTTTGCTAGGCGGGTGCTGGAACCACTGAGCTAAATCTCCAGCCCATTAATGAAGATTTTTAAAAAAAATCTTTGTTTTTTCCCTTTCTGTTTGTTTTTATCTTGTTTTGAGACAGGATTTTACGTGTAGTTCAGGCTGGCCTTAAACTCATTATGTAGACCATACTGCCCTGGAACTCAAGGTGAGCCTCCTGCTTCAGCCTCCTGAGTGCTGAGATTATAAATAGGCACTACCACACCTAGCAACGAACACAATTTAAATAGGGAAAAAACCCAAAAACAAAGCAGAGAAAAAAAACCCCAAATTACCAAAAGGTAATTCCAGTAGATGCTTTACCAGACCAAAAAACACCCTATCTGTGTGTGTTTGGGGAGTAGACAACTATATTTTTCTGTAAGGTGACCATATTTAAGACAACAATTACTCACTGGGATTCTGATAAAAGTTTAAGAAGTTCATAGCGGCAGAAGCAGTCTTTTAAGTGTGTGTGTGTGTGTGTGTGTGTGTGTGTGTGCTATTCAATGCTCAGCTGTAGCTGATTCTGAATATTCTTTTTAATTACATGGCCCAGTATTTGTCCCTTTGCTTTTTTTGAAGATTGACTTGAAGATCACTAATGTGTTCATGTTTCCTTCCTGCTTCACAGTAGACCTCAGAACCACACCTTTTTTTTCAGTAGTACTTTTCTTTTCGAACTGTCTCTATGTTAATTCTTTAGAGGTTGTCGCCTCCTGAGTTCCTCCAAAGCACATGTCAAGAGATTCTGCTAACCTAAGGCTGGGAAATAATGTCAAAAATACATTTGGCCTGGAAACGTCTGTTGGGTTCAGGAGTCTGCTTGTTTACCTGCGCCTTTTCCTGCTGCTCCTCTGGATACTAGTTCATGATGACATGTGAGGATGACCCTCAAAGTGTGCACCTGTGTCACTGCTTCATACATGGAGCTGTGAGTATACATATACAGACAAATGCACACGCACACACCAAACCAAGCAAACAAAAGGCAATGAATATGTGCATTTTACCACAATGGAAAAAAAAAGGTTTTGGTGAGGAGTTTGGGTTCTGAAACAAAAAGCCTGGATTCCAGTTCTGACTCTAACAGATGTGAGAACTGCCACTATTTCCATATCTTAAATTTGAGTTTCTTTGCATAAGAAAGGGGAAGAATATAAGAATAATATCTACCTTAGCTGGATGGCCTGACAAGAGCTATAAGCTCAGCTCTACCGAGACTGAGACAGCAGGATTAGTCAGTAAATTTGAGGCCAGCCTGAAATACATACCAAGATTATCTCAGAAAAGTACCTATCTTGCTAAAGTTATGAGAATTAAGCAAAAACAATCCATTTACTATCATTTGTATAATGCCTCTCACAAGGGTGGCACTCAACAAATGTGACTGTTATCATTTTCTTATACATAGACTAATTTTTCAAGGTTAGGGCAGTAGATTTTCCTATGAGTTTTTAGGAATTCAGTCCATATATAAACTAATTCATTATGTGGCTCTTGGAGATGATTTTTATATCCATCATAGCTACACAGGTAGCCAATCCTGACTTAGGATGAGAAACATGACATTCTGATGGGCTTGTGAAGAATAAAGATGTTAGAATAATTATAAAAGGATTCCTTTATGTGTGGGAAATGGAATTTTTTAGATGTTTTCACTAAACTGTTCAGAAATAAATCGCCAGGCATGGGGCTCATGCCTGTAATCCCAGCACTTGGGAGGCAGAGGCAGAGATAGGAGGATTGCTGAGTTGGAGGCTTGCCTGGGCTACATAGTGAGTTCAGGGCCAGCTGAACTACAAAGTGAGACCCTGTCAGAAAGAAAGAAAGAAAGAAAGAAAGAAAGAAAGAAAGAAAGAAAGAAAGAAAGAAAGAAAGAAAGAGAGAAAGAGAGAAAGAGAGAAAGAGAGAAAGAGAGAAAGAGAGAAAGAGAGAAAGAGAGAAAGAGAGAAAGAGAGAAAGAGAGAAAGAGAAAGAAAGAAAGAAAGAAAGAAAGAAAGAAAGAAAGAAAGAAAGAGGGGAGGGAGGGAGGGAGGAAGGAAGGAAGAAAGGAAGGAAGGAAAAGAAAGAAAGAAGTAGTCAGCAAAACATCCTGATTTCTGAATATTTTGAAACTTTATGCAGCTTTTTCACTGGTAGCATTCCCTGCATGATGCAGTAGATATCATTTAATTTGTAACTATGGGAAAATTTCCTCTAGCCTAAACATACTTTTTAGAAAGCAGGCCTTGGGTAGTAAGTATCTGCTGACTCAAATAGTTACAAAGTAATAATTGTGAAATGTTTCATTTAATACTTAGAAGTATGACTCTTTTGAAAATCATGTGCGTGTGTGTTAGACAAAGAGAAAGAGACAGAGACAGAGATGGAGAGGCAGACAGAGTCAGAGACAGAAAGACAGAGAGAAATAACAGAAAATGTACAGTTGCTGTGTTTCAGAAAGGGTAAGCCAAACAATTTAGGGAGCAACAAGTACAAGCTGTTTCACAAATGAATGAAACCCTTGACTCTTCCAAGCCGCCAGCATCTGGACTGTTTTAGAGGTGAGGAAGCAGGCTCAGAATCTGCCTGTGTGTACAGTGAGCCAAAGACGATGTTCTTTCACTCAGACCACACGCCCCAAACCAGAACTTCCTGTCACACTTGTTTCTGTCCCTGGAGCTGTGGTGTCCCTTCTGGAGCTCTTTGCAGCTATGCTGTCACTGATGGGAAGCAATGGTGGCTCTTCGGTCCACAGCCTGTTTGCTGCAGAAGGAAAGAAGCTGCTTCTTAGAAGAGGTGAATCACAGGAGTGCAGCACCAGTCCCTGCTTCCCAGAAATATTCCTTTCCTCCTTGTCTATGTTGAAATGGTGCTGGTCCAGCCATTCTTGGTTTGGAAGACAAAAGTGCCATTGTTTTCAGAAATACCGCCTTAGAAAATGCACATGCTACCTGAGAGTAAAGAGGCACTGAAAATTCACTTGCCCTTTCTCATTAAGGTAAGGGTGTCAGATGGGCTAACTGCCTCCAGGAAGGCCTAGAGAGGGTATCCTAGGGAAGACACACTTGAGAAGCAAAAGCGAGGCCTCAGCAAGGCCACAAGTCTGGACCTGAGCTCCTGAAACCCGAGCTATGATGGGGCAGGCTGTGGTCCCTTGGCAGGTAGAGTGAGCCTTAGTCATGGACGCATGTTGTAGTGATGACTTATTTGTTGCAAATAACAGACACATAGCCAAGCCCTTAAGCAGGCTGGGAATATGTTAGAAGGATAGAAAGGTATTTTAGGGAACCATGGAATTACTCAACCACCAAACCTCAGAAAGGAAGGGACCATGGCAGGGATGGCAGCAGTAGGTGATGGAGGCCCCGGCTCATGCCCATCCAGTAGCCTGACATGGCTCCCAGTTCTGGCCTTTTCAAGCTCAAGTGAGAATGAGAACACAACACTCCCATATTGTTCACTGTTGTCTGACTCAGCAGCGGCTGTTTGTGAGGAGGGTAGAATGGTACACAGGAAATCCACACAGCAGAAGTACAAGCCTCGAATTAAAAAACAAACACTTTTGTCCTCTGAAAGGGACAATTAAGAGGATGAAAAAATGAGCCACATACTAAAAGAAAATATCTGCAAATCATGTATGTGATAGAATTGTATTCAGAAAAACATGTCATAATTCAGTAATAAGACAAAACGAGTTAAAACAGTGGGCAGAAGATGTGAAAGACATGTGTGTTTGTTACTTTTCTGTTGTTGCTGAGATACAATACCCAACACCCAAAGTTCAAAGGAGAAGGTTTATTTAGCTTGCAGTTTGTAGAGGTTTCACTCTATAGCTGGCTGGCTCCAAGGTACGTGCATGGCAGACAGGAGTTACAGGTGAGGGACAGTTCATGGTGAGCAGAAGGTAGCAAAGCAAGCGAGAGATCAGACAGGGCTCTTTCTGTCCCTTATATTGCATCCAGGCTAAGGGGATTAGGGTGGTGCCAACCCAAATAGTGGAGGGATTTAAGAAGCACTTACCCTTAATCCTGTCACCTCAATCCTAGCTTTGGACCATGAATCAACCACACACTCTAGATCCAGCCATGCCTATAACTGGATAAACCTTTGGGGGAGAGCCGTAACAACCTCTCACTAAAGAATTTATATGGATAGCTAAGAAACACATGAAAACATGATTTACATCCTTGACTTGAGAAATCCAAATTAAAATCACAACGAGATACCACTCATTATAAATTCTCTCAATGACTGTGATCTGGAAGACCGACTAGTACAAATAAAAACACTGTGGCAAAATTGGAATATACTTACTTTCCTGGATGCAGAATGTTGTAGCTACTTGGGAATAACTTAAAAAGTTAAACATAAATTTAGCATACGATACAGTTATTCATTCCCTAGATTTTTACCCAAAAGAATCAACGGCAAAAGTATGGTCCCACAAAGACTTATAAATATATGTTCATAAAATCATTATTCATGATAGCTGAGAAATGAAGCAAGATATTTTGTACAGGAGAAAGGAATCGAAAGATGGAAGGAAGTGAGGCAGAGAAAGGGAAAGGAAAATAACAAGAAATAAGATGTATTATTTACACATACCAACCTCCTGCAATGAATGTAATCATTGTGTACTGCAAACAAGTGTTAATAATACATTTTTAAAGTATCTTAAAAATGTACAAAATCCAAATACCTACTGACTAAATAAAATGTGACATTCTATAATGGAACACTATTCAACAAGAATATGAAAGAAATAAACTATAAGTCATAGGTTAAACTTGAAGACAGTATGCAAAATATGAGACACAAAAGACTCTGTCTTGTGTGAGCCTAGTTATATGAAATTGCTAGAAAAAAGAAATTTACAGAGACAGAGAACAGTTCAGTAGTTGCCTGGGGCTAGGGATCAGAGGACTGCAAATTGGAGCAAGAGAAATTTGGGGGTGATAGAAATAATTGAAAACTAGAGTGGAGTGACTGTTGCAAAGTTCATCAACTTACTAAAATCATTAAAATGTATACTTAACATGATTTTTTGGGAGGGATTGAGATAGGATCTTACTATGTAGGTTAGGCTAGCCTTGAACTCACAATGATCCTCCTGCTTCAGCCTCCCGAGTGCTGGAATTATAGATGGGCATCATCATGGCCTCACTTTAATAGGTGATTTTTGTGGTATGTAAATTATTTCAATAAAACTGCTTCTATCTCATTTTCACTGAACTGTCAGTTAAAAGTTATAGCCAGAAATAATTAAGAGGAAAAAAATCTTCATGAACCCAACACTATTTGCCTAATCTTTTTGTTTGTTTCTTGCACAATGTTTTATGCCTAGTCTTACTCCATCTCCCCACCCAGTCTACCCTAGAGAGTAATTTTCTTTTATTAGGGTAGATAAATGACCTATAGATGATAAAGTCTAAGTGTATCCTACATTGAGACCTGAAGTATTCTTTAGGAACTGTATTTGTTTGTTTGTTTTTTGGTTTTTGAAACAGGGTCTTGATGTGTAGTTTAGGCTGGCCTTAATTCGCTATATACCCAGCCTGGTCTCAAATTCATAGTATTCCTCCTGCTCCAGCCTCCTGAGTGCTTTGATAACAGGTGTGAAGCACCATACCTGGCTGGGAACTATTTTACCATTCCTATTTGATATTGCACCAATCCAAACATTTCTTGAGAGTGGAAATGACTCTCCAAAGGAAATTTGCTAGTGCTACAGCTACCTGCTAATGCCCAGGAATTTTTTTTCTTTGCCTTCAGAGTGCCATATGTCCTAACTAGACAGGAAGAAAACAACGTTTAGGTTGAGCGCCACATCAAAAAGTCTTTTCCTGCCACTTAAAAAAAAAAGTCATTCACTCAAAGTTATTTCCTGTGTCAAAGTATAAAATGTTCCTTTAGAAGGCGACCATCTGGGTGTCTGTTGTTTTACGCAGTGTGCTCACCTAAGGCAGCTGGAAGGAGCAATCAATACTCATTCACTTGCAGATCCATCCATCCATCCATTCCCCTGCAGTGGTTCTTGAGTACCTTATGTGCGCTGTACACCGAGCTAGGTTCTGCAGGTGTAGCGATAGATAAGAAGGTCATAGTCCCTCATTTAACAGAATTGAAAGCCTTTTTCCAATGACAAGGAAGGTCAGTAGTAAGGACAGTTTCCTTCCTAGCCTTCTTTTGGTGTGTGTGTTACTTTTGACTTTCTCCTGGCTCTACTGGTAACATCCTAGGTGATATGTAGGTGTCATGATTGTTATCTAAAATGTCTCCCAAAAGGCTTGTGGTGGTGAAGGCCATATTGCTGGAGGGCTTTTGGTAATATGATTGGACTATAAAGGCTCTAACTTGATCAGTGGAACAATCAATGGATGAGATCATAATTTACGGTATTATTGGGAGGTGATGGAAACAGGATGTGAGGCCTCACTGAATGGAGTAGAGCATGGGGGTATAACCTTGGGGGACTCCAGCAGGTCCTTATGCCCTTCCCCTCATGCTGTGACTCTCTCCTCTAGCCTGGTTCCAGGCAGCCATGAGGTGAGTGGCTTTCCTGCACCACGCCCTGTGGGAGACGGTAAGAGGATGCAGCCAGAGCCCTTGTGGCAAGGTCAGCAAAAGGATCAACAACCAACAAACAACAAAATCAGAACCTTGAGGAAAAGGCTGAGCCTCGGTTTGACTCTTGCTACTCGGAGCAGTAGCAGCAAAAGGCCAAATATAGGGGGTTGGGGATTTAGCTCAAGTGGTACTGCACCAACCTTGGACGCATAAGGGCCCAAGTTTGATCCCCAGGTATGGGTCGGGGGGCAAATATTGCTCAAGTAGAAAGGGCCCCAATGCCCTGAGTTTGCTGTACAAAGCCTTCACACCCAAAATCCTAGTATGCATAAAACAGGGTGGTTATCCACAATAATCCCTGTAGCAGGAGATTTAGCTCAGTGGTTCCAGCGCCTGCCTAACAAGCACAAGGTCCCTGGGTTCGATCCCTGGTAATCACATACAACAATACTGGGTGTGGTGACTCATGCCCACCAACAATCAGTACCGCACACCACAATGCTGGGGTGTGGTGGCTCATGCTTGTAATCCCAGCACTGGGGAAGCAGAGGTAGGGGGTTTGTTGAGTTCAAAGCTTGCCTGGGCTAAATAGTGAGTTGAGGGCTCACCTGAACTACAAAGTGAGACTCTCTCAAACAACAACAATAACAAAAAACCACCAAAAAAACAAAAAAGCCCCCCCAAAAACAAACAAAAAAACCCCTGCAGTGGAAGATCCTGTGGGGCAGGATAGACACCTTTAAATCCAAGTAAGTCTTAAAACTAATAAGCCTAGCACAGTAATTTTTGTAGTTTAAAATCCTGCAGATGTGCGCAATAATCCCAGTAGTTGATTCCACAGGGCAGGGCAGACATCCTCAAATCCAAGTAAGAGTTGGAGTTAGAGGAAGACAAGAATGGTAGTGAACAGGAGTGGAGGGTAGAGCTCAGTAAAGCAAATGCTTAGTATGCTTAAGGCCCTAAGTTGATCTCCAACTCTGGAAAAAGAACTAAAACAATTGAGGCATAGTAGTGACCAGGTAAGGAGCCTGAAATGGAGGAGGGTGTGTGTGTATGTGTGTGGCCAGAAAGGAAGGATGGAAATGAGAGAAAAAGCTAAACTTGTTGCATTTCACGATTTTGTGAGATCATGATGCACTTTTCTTAGTAATGTCCTGAAGAGTTTGATGGGAAATAACTCAGAATGTGTCTATTCATAGTAAGTTGCCTGCCACTTCCTGGGTTACCTGGACATTTTTGGAACACTTTCACCAAATACTGGTTAGGGCAGCCCAGCCCCATCTACCTTGTGACAGTTGAAACATTTGCTTGAGGTAAAACTAAGTGGAGAGAGGCATTCCTGGGATGATCATTTCCTATGAAAACGGAAGTAAAGCTTTTAATAGCCTTAGAGGCTAGGAGGTTTGTGGTTTTACAATGAATGGCCTCCAGTCAGGTGAATAGCCAGCCAAATTCGGGAACTTCCACTAAAAGTTCCCTGAAAATAACTTAAGACTTAAAGTAACTTAATTTTTATTGCTTCACTTTATAGGACAAAGACCATAAGGCAAGCTTGTACATTGCCACTTTCTCTTTAACCTTTGGCAAGTTTTCTTCTTCTTTTTCTTTTACTCTATCTATGAAATGATTCTTTTTTGTTTTTTAAATAAGGACTGGGGCTATAGTTTAATGGTAGACTACTTGTTTTGCATGTGCAAGGTGCTGGGTTCAATCTCCATTAGTGCCTTGAAAGAAAAACAAGAACAATGTGTTGTTACATAGTTTGAAACAAACATATATACAACATTGTGGCTTATGTTTTAAAAGTCTAAAGAGTGTAAACACAACACCTATGGAAAGGTAAAACTTCCTTGGCTTTAAACTAGAGGCTTGGCGGGGTGGTGACTGTGTGGCATGTGTATTATTTGTTATACTTTTAAGACAAAATATATTAATATATGAGGGTTTTTTCTAAACTAAAACTAAGGTTTTATTCAGGTTTATTTGCAGTGTTGGGACTTTGCTATAAATAAGTGGGTTTGAATTGCAGTTTGGGTACTTGGTCTCTGAAAGTTCTACCCATCGGTGGTGTAGACCAGGAAATAAAATACAGATTAGATATTTTCAAGTCAAACTTTGTACTAGAACAAAGATCCAATGTGCAACTTTCCCCTTTTGTTATTTCTTTGTTGCTTTTCTTTTGACTCCCAGACAAAAAAAACAAAAAACAAAAAACAAAAAAAAACTACTAAAGAATTTTATAGGGACAATCTAAAAATAAACCAGTCTTCTATAGCCCTCCTTTCAGCAGCAACAAGTTCTAACCCAATTAATGAACTGATTTAAATGAAAATAATATTGTGATCAGTTTTGGTTGCTTTCTCCTCCTTCTTGCTGTTGAATCCTATTGTAATTAGCATTTTTATTTTTTAATATCTTTTAGTCAAGAAAGCAAAATGGAGGATGTAGGCTGTGTAATTAGCCAGAACTTCTATTTAATTCCTTACTAATATAGCCTCCCATCCAATGAACTTCGTATTTCCACAATTTCATGCATTTTACTTTCTAGAACACAAAGAGTAGCTGCAAGAGAGCAATTAGCAAGGATTCTATCTGCCTCTTGTTTGTCTCGAACATGGAATAAAGTCATATTTGAAATTGTACATGTGTAAGTTCAACTCACCTTAAATGTATTGAAAACCAAGTCAAATAGAAATGAAAAGTCACTGATAGTTCAAATTGTTTTTCAAGTATTTTAAATGTATAATATAGTCTAAATGTATAATATCGTGGTTTTTGCATCATTTCTGTTGAAATAGGTTTTTTTTTTAATTTAAGGGAGATTTTGGTCTTCATTTTATTTATTTATTTATTTTTTTTTGAGACAGGGTCTTGCTTTGTAATTCGGGCTGGCTCTGAGCTCATTATGTAGCCTAGGCAAGTTTTGAACTCAGCAATCCTCCTGTCTTTGCTTCTTGAGTGCTGGGATTATAGGCGTGAGCCACCACGCCCGGTTTGGTCTTCATTTTAAAGCAATCTGGTTTAGATACATGTTGAGATTAAGAGCAAAGAAAGAACACAAAACCCAAGAGACAGAATCAGACTTGTGAGCTCAAAAATCAGACGTGCAGGAAAAGAGCTGCCCCTAGTCTTCGGTTTCAGGTCAGAGGTCATCGCAGAACCTGATCAGTTTGTCCTTTGAGTCTTTGGCCCCTACAGTCCGCACCAGAGGGTAGATAATATCTGTGCCTTAGCCAGGAACACCTGAAGGCCAAGCCCTCCAGCCCTGTTCTAGATCTCATCTGCCTGACAAAAGCAGAGAGAAAAGGCAGAGGGATTAGGTCCTCCTTCCCAGGAGTCCTTCACCTCAATCACTAGTTGAAATAATTTACCCCAAAGAACAAAGTAATTTATACAGCAAAGTCTCTCTGATTGAAGGGGGCTCCTGTCCTACTGCACAGCTCATCTCGTGGTACTGCTTGCCAACTTTCCTCCCAGTTCCTATTCTTTTCCTCTTTTGCTGGACTAGACTGGTTTCTTCTTTCATCCTCAGAACTAGAGAAAATATATAGGAATTTAACATATTCGTGGGTATTTGAACAATGCTCTTCCTTTCCCTGCCTCACTCTATCATTTCCTCTTTCCAATCTTCACTCCTTTCTTTCTTCTTCCTTTTCCTTCTCTTCCTTTTCTTTCCCATCTTTTACCTGTGGATTAATATATTTTGAAAAATCAAATAGCATGAAAGAAAACTTGTAAGGGTCTCAGATGTTTAAATATTTTCCCCTAAAAATGTGATGACGCCTGACTCATATTTCAAGCTGAAATGAAGTTCTGACTGAATTACTTGAAATCTAAGACAAAGGCAATGACAGTAATCTGTTCACCAAACACCAGAGAGCAAATAAATGGTTGAGATTCCTGCCTCCTCCCTTTGCCTTCTGTCTGTCCCTTCCCTCTGTCCCTTTGTCTCTCTCTTCTCTCTCTTTCGGTCTCTCTGTCTCTCTCTCTCTCTCTCTCTCACACACACACACACACACACACACACGTGTGTGCACTTACATGCACCTCACTTGATAAATGGCAGGCAATTTTTGTGGTGAGTGCTCTAGGCCATGCTATTTAAAACAGACCTTATTTAAAGTTGCTTTGTGTGAAGTGGGTCATTCTATATTTTCCAACATTCAGATACAATTGTTCCTTGCAAGATTTATGACTTTGAGAGCTGGAAATTAAATTTATTTCACCAAGTAATGTGTTGACCAGTTTTTGTACTATGGGTCTTGTAAAACATTTATAGGGGTAAAAGAAATGTATCTTGAACAGGTCCCTTTTCCCTGGCAGGAATCTTTCTTTCCAGTCTGCACTCTGAAGTCCTGATGCACTGTCATGCCACCCAAATGACCTAGATAAGTTCCTTAACCTTGCTACATTGAGTTGCTTTTTTCCTTTTCTTTAAAGGCAGGATCTATCCTGAGTTTCTCAGGCTGGTCTCAGATTCCTGGAGAGGGATCTTTCTGCTTCAGTCTCCTGAGTGCTGGGACTATGGGAACACCTCTCCCCCATCTGTATCTCAATCTTATCTTCTGCGAAATGGAAATAACAACTAGTCTTAGTTAATATGCACATAGATAAATTAGACAATTCAATAAAATATTTGAAATACTTCCCAATCAGCACTTAATAAATCTCAGCCTTGACTACTGTAGCTATCTTCCCTTCCCTTCAACCTATATTATTTGACCCCGTGAGGTAGATATTATTTCATCCTTTTAACTGATGAGTAAACCTATTAATTCAGTTTGTACTGAACTCACATCACAGAACTTTTGGCAGCAGAACTGATATATGTACTTCCTCTACCTACCTTCCAAGCCTATGTACCACAATACACTGAATGTGCTCTTTGTGTGTAGATAATTAATCATTATAGGATTTTTTTTTTGTTTTGTTTTATGACACAGGTCTCCCTATCTAGTCGAGGTCGGCCTGAACTCACTACAAAGCACAGGCTGCAGTCTGACCTCAAACTCATGGCAATCCTCCTTTCCCAGTTTTCTGAGTGCTGAGATTACAGGGAAGAGCTACTATGCCCAGCTAGGACATTTCTATATAATATTTGGCTTTTTGGATTTTAAGAAGATGTGAATTTATCAGATATTCAACAACTAACTAATTCCATAAGAGTAATATTTGTAGCCATTTAACATGCCATTTTTCAATAAAGAAACATGATTAAAATATTAATCAACAGAGAAATTTAGCTGAAGAAGTGGAAAAAAGAAGAGAAAGATAAAAAATAACAGAGATGAATTCTAGGGTGTATTTCAAATTTGGAGCAGATTCAAAATAACATTTCACTCCATTATTTTAGGGGTGTCACTACAGACTCTAAGCACTCAGATCTTGGGGAGTTGAACACAATATGCTAGTGAGATACCTGCCGTCCTGTGTTCTCTGTAGCATTATTCTCAATGGCTAAGGCAAAGAAACGACCTAGTATTTGCCTTGACTGAGTGCATACAGAAAATGTGGTTTGTTTACACAAGGGAGTGCTGCTCAGCCTTTAAGAAGAAGGAAGTTCTGTGTTTTGCAGCAACACAGATGAAACTGGAGGACATTATTTTGAGTGAGATAAACCAGGTATTGAAGGACAGAGGCTGCGACCGGAGTTACATACAGGCTCTAGAAAAGTCACACTCGTGGGAGTGGGGAGCGGGAGGGTGGCTAACAGAGGCTGGGGAGGAGGGTGGGTAGGGAAAAGGGAGATGCTGATTAGAGGTTATGAAATGCCAGCTAACAGGAATATGCTTTAGTAATACGACACAGAATGTTTCACAATCATCAAAAGAGTACATGGTGAATATTTTTACCACAAAAATGATCATCATTTAACATGCAAATGTGTTTCAGTACATCACATGTACCCTATACATACACAAAATATATAATTATTATTTGTCAATTAAAAATGAAACAAAATTATAAAAGAGAACACAGGTTTTATAATCAGATACAGTCCAGCTATTGGCATTCTAGCTCTGCTGAGGCTGGGATCCCGGAGCCTCAGTGTTCTTGTGAGTAATATCAGGATAATAATATCTATTTCATAGGCGTGTTGAGATGATACCATGATACGTGATTGTGAAGTGCCTAGGGAAAGAAAAGTCAGCAGAGGGCATAACTGGCTTTTATAAATTTTTGAGCTTATATAAGATTCTAAAGGGTCTTTTTAATAATGTTTAAGAATTCTTAGTATCTGTATAATCACAACCTTGTGGAATTTTAAGCCAGGAGTGATAGTGCACATCTGTAATCACAGAGCTTGGAAAGCTGAGGCAGCGGATAACTGAGAGTTTGAGGCCAGCTTGAGCTACACAGCAAGATCCTGTCTCAAAAACAAACAAACAAACAGACAAACCATTAAAAAAAAACCCCAAAAACTTCCAAAGAAGTACACAGAACAAAACAAACACTGTGGAATTTTAGTGATGAATTATAAATTAGAGAATTTCCAGTTCAATCTACTTCATCTCTTTTGTTTGCAGTACTGCGATTGAATTCAGATAGTCCTGGGCTACATCCCCACCTCTTCCTATTTTATTTTTGAGATAGAATCTTTTAAAGTTGGCCAGGGTAGCCTAGGACTTGTGATCCTCCTATCTCAGCCTCCTAGTGTGCTGGGGTAACAGGTGTACATTACCATGCCCAGCAAAACCATTTCATGTTCTGTTTTTGGAAACGGACTCATAAGAAACCAAGGGAATTGCCTAAATTGACAGTTAATTATAATCAGAGCTGAGACTAGAACCTGGACTTTTTTTTTTTTTTTTTTTTTGGAGACAGGGTCTCGCTTTGCAGTTTAGGCTAGCCCTGAGCTCACTATGTAGCCCAGGCAAGCCACCGTGAACTCAGCAATCCTTCTGTCTCTGCCTCCCGAGGGGTGGGATTACAGGCGTGAGCCACCACGCCCGGCACTGTGCTATGTGGTATTGATTGCTGGTGGGCGTGAGTCACCACGCCCAGCATTGTATGTGGTTACCGGGATCAAACTCAGGACCTTGCGCTTGCAAGGCAGGCGCAGGAACCACTGAGCTAAATCTCCAGCCCTAGAACCTGGATTTTTAATGATTCCTCTAATTTTTTTTTCTTTTGAGACAGGGTCTCGCTTTGTAGTTCAGGCTGGCTTTGAGCTCACTATGTAGCCCAGGCAAGCCTCAAACTCAGCAATCCTCCTGCCTCTGCCTCCCGAGTGCTGGGATGACAGGCGTGAGCTACCACGCCCGGCTCCTCTAATTTTTTAGAGGTTGTACTTAAATGATCAGATCAGATCACTTTAGCAAGAAAGCACGAAGTGTGAGCATCCATGAACAGGTGTTAGGATTCTAATCTATTAACACTCATAATAAAGTTAGACATATTTATTTAATGGCAGCTGTGATTGTTATTGCACTGAATGATAATAAGGCACAAATGTAAGTAGTTCATTCCAATAAGTGTCATTGTAGTGATTTTTACAACCAAGCCAAGAGGAAAGCGCTTACAGGACTTCTTTTAAGGCTTTTGAATCTGTTACATAAGAGGGTTGGGGAGTTGGAGGGTGGGAGTGGAGGAAGTAGCTGTGTTTTTTCTAGCAGAAGAGAGGAGGCTGAGAAGTGGTTTTAGAGGGAGCACAGGCAAGGGAGTTTTGCTGAATATCTCTTCTAATGGAGCAATCAGTCAGCATTCTTCTTTTTCCCATCGACATCTTCCTTGGATCCAAGTTTCAGATGCCTGAACCCATTCCTTAGCAGACCATATAAAAGGCATCAGGGTAACAGAATAGCTCTACTTTTAGCAAAACTTACTTGAGTCTTCCATTGTCACTGTGTCCTGACACAGTATTCTTGGTGGCCATTCCACTAATACACTGAGAGCCTCAAAGAACACCTGGTTCAAGGAGCGTGCCACACCCTAACTGATGAGGAGCTTGGGTACATGACTAATTTTTTGTCTTCGGTCTTCAGAGAAAATTCTAGGTTTCCAATTATTTCCTTCTCTTGTTCCCAACAGGAGAGGTGAGAGGTCCCTTTTTCTGGGCTTCTTCAGAACTATGTCAAAGATGTGATGGAGGAAAATGATCTTGGGTAAAGATGTTTTTTCCATAGCACTTAGTCTCTGTAGATATTCATCTGAAGGGCTCCCTGCAGTAGGAAAATGTTCATTTATAGGTTAGGTTAATCACATCATTTTCTAAGACTCAAATGGAAGGAAAGAGACTCCTGATTGGGGTGAGGGAGTGAGGGATGAGATATGTGAAGCGGTACAGTATGAGTGGGGAGAGTTTTAAAAACTTCTCGTATCAGAGTCCCTGTTGGGGAATTTTGGTCATCTAGACAGCAAGCTGGGAGAAAGTGTACCAAGGAAAGGAGAGTTACCAGTGCCAAAAGAAGTCAGTTAAACTTCATTTTTCTACAAAATCTCTCCAGGATTTCCCTCTCCTTTACTCATGTCTCTCTCCCTACTGGTTCTCAAGAAAGAAACAAAGCTAGTATTTAAATCTGATTAAATGCCAGACCCGCCTCATTTCTGGAGGACAGAAGCTGCACGATCACTCACTCAGAGATGATCTGTATAAATATCTTTGCAGAGACAGGCCTGGGACTATCTTTGGGTAATGAGTGAGTAAGCATCTTAAAGTGTGTGCAAAATAGTCTCTGCCGACATCCGTGTACAGTGGAGCTGGCACTCTGTCCCTGGTGGTTTCTTCCCCCATGCCTTGCTATTTGGTCTAATTGGCACTGATGTTCACTGACAGCCCTACCTTCTTTATTTGGGTCACCCCGTCAGTGTGCATGCGCATGTGTGTGTGTCTAAGTGGGAGGTGGGGATGGTAGAGTTGGCACTCATTCTTGTGCTGCATTTTAGGCCTCCCGTGGGCTGCACTGTTGGGCCTGTTGGCAACTGTTGCTTTCTCACAGCTTTGTCACACACCCAGCTACCTACTTGTTTCCGTGGTTCAGGCAGCCGCACTCACTGGTCTTGTTCTAGGACTCCTTTTGCTGCCACCACCAGCAATGCTGTGTGCATCACCGCTTCAGCTCAATGGCCCCTGCTTGGTGGACCTTGGAGTTAGCAGAGAGATTTGCTCCTAGATGGTGATGGCTCTATCATCCTTGGCTAGTCATGCTTTTTTATTTCATGCTGTTAAAGTTCAAAGCAGGGCCTCAAACATGCTCAGCCTATGCTGTACTACTGAGCTATATGCCTAGCCCATAGCCTAACTTTTAAATGAGAATGGTATAGGTTTTTGAGCTTGGAAGACTGAAATTTAAATCCTGACTTTTACACGTGTGCACACATATACATTGATGAGGTGACCTGTCTAAAGAAGGCAGGGTTGTCAATGAGCATAAGTGCCAGTTAGACCCAACTATCAAGGCACAGGGAAAATACCACAAGTGACAGAGTTCCAGCTCAGCTGTATGTGGATGTAGGCAGAAACTGTTTTGTACAAACTTTAAGATACTTTGGGAAAATTATGTTAAATTTGAGGCTTTGATCCTTTACTTATAAATTGGGGACATAATATGTATGCTCTTGACTGGATTGTTGTGAAAAATGGAGGTATTTTATGAAAGATACCAGGGCTATGGTAAACATTTAGTTAATGATGCTCAAACTCATTATTTAAATGGCTATAATTGTTTGTTCAACATAAGAGAGCTAGGTCAGAGTTCTCAGTTGGGTGTGGAAACTAGGACACTTCTCATGACCTTATTATAGTTCATTGGTAATTAAGGATGGTTTCTAGAGTAATCTCTGTTCCCTGAGAATGTAGCAAGTTAGAGATTTTATTTCCAGGCATTCTATTTAATATGTTTTTATGGAAAAGTTTTCATTCAGTAACAAATTGATAAATTATTGGACTACTGAATCTTTTCTGATGAACTCGATTTAAAGACAGAAATCTTTTCAGAGCTGTAATTGTGGCTCTAAGAACTGAGGGAGTGGGACTATCTCATATGTAATTTGGTCCTTGCCAGAAAGCAAGGGCCTGAGTGTTACTGGGGATGGCTGTATTCCTACTACTGCAAGACCTTATTGCCTGAATTTAAAGAAAATGACATTCAGTCTATGGCTGTGACTGTACATGGCCATGAAAGTGCTCAGTGCTACCCAACAGAAAGGCAGGCTCATGAAAACATTGCCATGTGTCCTTATCTACTTTTTTCCATTGGACATGGCAACTTTTGACTTTTTTTTTTTTAGTGTTTTGAGACAGGGTCTCACTTTGCAGTTCAGGCTGGCCCTGAGCTCACTATGTAGCACAGGCTGGCCTCAAACTCATGGTAATCCTGGTGTCTCTGCTTCGTGCGTGCTGGAATTATAGGCATGAACCATCACACCTGACTGTTCCCCAGAATCAAAATGACCAAGAAAGGTAAATTACTTGAATCAGGTCAGGACATGGGGCAGCCATAACAGTGTAAATAAAGACACAACAAAACCTAGAACTGCTTCAGAAAGAGACAAAAGGATGGAGTAAGTGTGTTCAAAGTGAGGGACAGTACTTGAAGATTAATGCAATGTCTTTTATAGTAATAAAAATTTTAATAATATAAACATTTATCATAATTTTTAATCACACCTCATATGCCAGGCACAATGTCAAAAGTTTATAGGTATTAGCATATATAATCCTCACAAGAATCTTTGGACAAAATAAGAAGTGCTTAATGTATACCAGGCACTGCTCTAGACAGTTTACAATAACTAACTGAATTAATTCTCAGCACAGGAGAATTAACAAGTAGGCATAATTATTATACCCACATATGAGAAGAATGACAATAAGAGAGGTTATGTAATCTGTCCAGACTCAGTCGAAAACATGGCTCAGCAGAACATTAGAAGAGGTTTCTCTAACTAAATCTAGTATTATATTTTGTGTGTGTGTGTTTTCAGAATTGCCTGAAAAATCCATAAACTTTCTGCACCATTCCTATATCTGCTAATAGAATTTTTGATAAATTTTCTCAATACCACAAACCTTACTGTTAAAAGATAGTTTTATTCTCAGGTTGTGCTCTGCTTAATATCTTAAATTCAGAATTACTTTCTTTTTATTTTTCTTAATTTCACTGAACTCATTTGAAGAGAGTCTTCAAAAATGACTCCAACACTGGGTTGTTGTCCATTTCTACAAATAACACTAAGGCTGTCTTTTCAATCTCCTGTGGTTTTCAAAGGAATTCGAAACATTTTTTGTGATAGGCACTCCATTATGTTTTATTTGTGTAGGTCTTTTTAATAATGGGCAACAACTCCAGAATTATTTCCTTAAATTGTTTTTGTCAAGTGCTACTTTATTGTAGTGTTAAATTGGATTTTGGGGAGACCTTAAAGCTTAAAGTTTATGGGGGAATTTTCAAAGGAATTTGATTTTTATTATTTTTCTTAGTTTCATATTTGACTTTGGTATTCAGAGTGATGTCCTAAATAAGACCTTTGAAATTGAAGCCTTTTTTCTGAAGATTGGCCAAAACATAATTTGTATAGAGTACATGTACAGCTATTTCTCTGGGTCTCAGTCCTCTACTAAGAAGATGCTCAAGGGGGAGGGTACTAGTTCATTTTCCCTTTGATCCACACATTGGCCTATAGTCGCAATCCAAGGTCATTTGTCATTTGAAGTGAACATTTTACAACACAGGCTTTTCTGGATGACAATGACTAGAATCAGATATACCTATGTAACAACTTTCACTAGTTTTCTGAACTGTGAAAGGTACTAAAGTTAAGGACCAGTCCTGCCAGCCATAAAATTACATCACAAACAGATCTCTTCTATGGTCTCTCATAGAATGAAGAATCACAAGGATTCTTCTTTTTCTTCTTCTTCTTCTTGTTCTTTTTTTTTTTTTTTGGTGGTACCAGGGATCAAACTCACAACCCTGCCCTTGCAAGGCAGGCAGCAGTGCCACTAAGCTAAAGCCTTGGCCTTACAAAGATTCTTTCATGATGTAAAGCAAGGCTCTTAACCTGGGAGTCTACAGATTGGAATTTAGAATTGAGGGGTCCATGTATATGAGGGCAAAAATATTCTACATGTTTATGTTCATAATCTGTACTTGAAATTTAGTATTTTCTTTATGAATGTAAGCCACAGACCACAATTGACTTAATGTTACCTGAGATTCTATCTTTAGTAGAAATAGCAGATATTATTCTTGTACATGGCAGATATTATGGATGTCTCAAAATATCATTTATCCTCCTTTTCACTTTAAGATTATGGTAATTATTAGACCTACTGTGACATTTTGAAATTTAATGTCTTAATAAAGAAGCAGATATTATAATATCAAATTCAAAAGCTATTTTGATAAGCACATTTCAATATAATTGGTTTACAAGCTAATATAACTTGTTTTATAGATTTAAAAATAGTTTATTTTCTGAAAAGGGTCGTCCAGACTTCCAAAGTGAAGCATGGTATGATGTAAGCTAAGAATCCCTGCGAAGGAAGTACAAAGGATGTGGACCAGGGAACTCTGGTGCCATGCGGACTCCAAACCAATCTGTCTGAGTCATATCCAGAAAATTTTAGGAAAGGAAGACAGAACCTCATCTGCCCTCCCAGCTTTTAGCAAAGATGACTGATCCTTAATCCAACAGATCTGAATCAGAAATCCTGGAACACAAGGAAGCCGGTCAACCCATAGCCAAGGATGGGAGCAGACCAGCAGCTAACAGTGCTTCCATGAGCCTAGTGAACGAACCATGGGGCTTCTGTGGACGCTCCAGATAACTCTCTTTTTGAGTTCTTGGCAGAACTGCCTATGTTGCTAAGTACTTTTACAGGCAGCTTTAGGAGGATACACAGTACATGAGACCCACAGACTAAAGTCCTTATTTGTAAGGAGTGATCTATTCAGGAGAATCTAACTTTACTCTTCAAAATGTAATATAGATCTAATAGTATATTACAGAAGCTATCACTTGAGATGGCACATATCTTGAAATAATCACCCTATTCTTTACTTACTCACTGGAAAAGAATTTATTTCAAGGCTGGAGATTTAGCTCAGTGAGTGGTTCCAGTGCCTGCCTAGCAAATGCAAGGTCCCTGGTTCCATCCCCGGTAGCCACATACAACAATACTGGGCGTGGTGACTCACACCCACCGGCAATCAGTACCACATTCCACACACAGTGCCATGCGTGGTGGCTCATGCCTGTTGTCCCAGCGCTCGGGGAGACAGAGGCAGGAGGATTGCTGAGTTTGAGGTCAGCCTGGACGACATAGTGAGCTCAGGGCCAGCCTGAACTACATAGCGAGACCCTGTCTTAAAAAGAATTTCAAACAGCATAACCTTAAAAATAATTAGGGAAAATTATGAGTATCAATTAGAATTAAAATCTGCAGCATATAAATCACACTAACTTAAGACAAATATTTACTTCTTTCATGTTTTATTTTTTTTATTATTTTTATTATTTTTTTTTGCTTTTTGGAGACAGGGTCTTGCTTTGTAGTTCAGGCTGGCCCTGAGCTCACTATGGTGCCCAGGCAAGCCACCGCGAACTCAGCAATCCTCTTGTCTCTGCCTCCCGAGTGCTGGGATTACAGGCGTGAGCCACCATGCCCAGCATATGTGGTAACCGGGGATCGAACTCAGGTCCTTATGCTTGCGAGGCAGGCGCCGGAACCACTGAGCTAACCCTCCGGCCCTACTTCTTTCATGTTAAAAAAAAAGTCTGGAGGTAAGAAGTCTAGGAGTAGCACTATGTCTCTGTACAGTCATTGATCCGGAATCCCTTTTTCCTTTTGCTACTCCACCTATGGCCACTGACATCTAGTCTCTAATGATTCAGTTTGAATGACTGACATTTTCTATCCCTTCTGCTTTCAAGGAGCAGAAAGGAAGAAACGTAGGATAAAAGGGTTCTTTTGGCTGAGCTATCTTCTTTTTAGTACCTTTCCAGTAGGTCCCATTCAACAATTCTGTTCATATTCCCAGAACCAGCATAAGGTCCTACATAGGCAAGAGGGAGAATGGGAAGTAGAATCTCATAATTAGGTGTATTATTGCTTCCAATCAACCCAAGGTTTTAGTTTGAGAGAAAATGGAATGGATATTAGGTAGAAATTTATGATCCTGTGATAGTACATACATGGGGATTTTCAATTAAGCATGTACATGCTTCAGAGAAGAACTCAAGAAAAAAGCAGGAGACTAGCAGACAGGTGCCTTAGATCGTAGTTTTGCTTCTGCCTTTTATCAATTACACCTGGAGCAGATTATTCAGCTTCTTTGAAGTATAATTCTTCCTTTTTTTTTTTTTTTTTTGAGATAGGGTCTCGCTTTGTAGTTCAGGCTGGCCCTGAGCTCACTATGGAGCCCAGGCAAGCCTCAAACTCAGCAATCCTCCTGTCTCTGCCTCCTGAGTGCTGGTATTACAGGCGTGAGCCACCACGCCTGGCACTGTGGTATGTGGCATTGATTGCTGGTGGGTGTGAGTCTCCACGCCCAGCATTGTATGTGGTTACCGGGATCGAACTCAGGACCTTGCGCTTGCGAGGCAGGCGCCGGAACCACTGAGCTAAATCTCCGGCCCAATTCTTCCATTTTTAATGTGAACTTGATCATTTGCTTTCCAGTTGTGGTGGATTGTAACTGGGACAATGTATATGAAAGCATTTTAAAAACTACAACAGCTTTGCAAAAAGGCAAGCATATTTGCTTTCTTTTTTTTTTTTTTTCAGAAAGCATGAGAACTGTAATCAGAGATGGGTTCACTAATTCTCCTAGGAAACCATAGCACCAAAAACCCTGAGCCAAGGAACAGCCCCAATCTCCAAATAGACTAATCAACTTCTGATAATGCATTTTCTAAATTTAGATGAAAATTAACTTACTGTGTCATCAGACCATTAAATGGTGCCAGGTCCATGTACTATAATTGCCACATGGGTAACGAAGGAAGTTTTAAATATAGCATGATGTCTAATGGCTAATGTCCTAAACGGGACATCTTGCCCACCATTGAGAAGACAGAATCAACTCCTGCACACAGAAGCAGAAAGCACTGCACTGTAGGGTTTACAGTGGCCACTGAATCATTGTGGACACAGAGTTGAAGAAAGAGCTCCAAGGGACTGACTGAGGTTTTGTGGATTAACTTCTAAGTCCCCAGAGAGCTGGGCTCCTGTTCCTGCCGTCATCAAGAAGCCATTTGTTAAGGGTCTTGCTCGAGGTCTTGGCTCTAGAATCCCACTGCAGCAGCCCCAACAGATTCAGCCTGATCCACACCACTAGCAAGATGTCTTTTACCCTTTTCTTTCTTGCATTTATCTCTCATCTAAAACTAAAACCCACATGGTTGCTTTTGACTGATAGAACCTCAGTCAAGTCGGAATGCTAGTTTTAAGAAAGGGTAAGAAATATAGCTTCTGTGTTTACAACGTGTTGGAATAGATGTTATATGTGCCAATCCACAGTATGGGCCAGAATGATTTTTAAGTGTACCTATGAAATGGAAAGTGCCATTTAAAGTTCAAAAGCACAGGCAACTTGTCCTAGAAATGAAATAATTCCAGTGTGGAAATCATGGGAGGGGAAATTTATTTAACTCAAATGTAAAGAGTCAGAAAATAGAGGGAATATTTCTGTCCACATACTAGTAGCATGCTATTCTTATATTAATAAATTTGTACTAGCATTCAATTTAGGCATGTGGATATTTTACTGAGGTAATTTGCTCATACATATAAATTTCTATTTATTTCTATTGATTAGGAACAGAATAATGTACTCATTTTAATGTGTTTACACATCATGACGAAAATGAATAATTAAAGTTCAATATGTGCATAGAGACAACCTAATGAAATTTTATTGACCAAGGGAATTCCCAGTATTCATCTTTCTGCTTGAAGAGCTTAGCTAATAAAACACAGGGCATTCAAAAATAAGATTAGTTAGAGTCATGGAAAAATAATCACAATTCTTAATAGTTTAGAAAATATTATGGAAAATAAGATGTATTCATTAGAGTGAGGAGACGGTTTTGTTATTGTAAGTCAAATCAGTTTCTGAGAAGGGTGGCTTCCAACCTGATAATGCAGAACTTTCTCTGGGAATAGAACTGTGACCTCATACTAATTGGTGTATTGGGGAAGTAGATAAAGATGGTCAGTGAATGGAAGATTAGACTGACATTTCTGAACACTGATAAGCAGGGCAGTGGAGTGGGAAACAGAAGGGATGGCTGAAGGACAATGAACCTCTGAGGATTTCCCTTTTTTAAGATCTGTTTTTGGGGGTTAGAGTTTTGGCTTAGGGTAGAGTGCTTGCCTAGAATGCAAGTGACTTTGGTTTGGGTCACCAACATTATAAAAAGTAAGACCTGCTTTGTGGTTCCCTGAGAGAACAGTTCTCACCATTTTGTTCTTAAGATTCTTTAATCTCAAAAATAACTGTGGTTCCCTAAAGAGCTTTTTGTTTGCATAAATTATGTATTCATACCTATCAATATTTGTCACATTTAAAGTCAGAACAAAAAGACCTGAGAAATTTCAAACTACTTTTTAGAAATAGCAGTGATTTCATTACATGTTAATGGAGAGGTTAGTTACAATCTGTATTCATACCGATGAACTATTTGTACTCTGGTACACCAAAATCCTTTAGTCTGTCTTGTACTTTAAATGACTCTTTGGAAATTTTGATTAATTAACACCATTTATTGGTCAATGGAAAAATATTAGTTCACTGAATTATGAACCTGAGGCAGGAGATTAAGGGATGGCAGGCTGGCTGGAAAGTAGGCATGATCCATTAAGTACAGAGTCCCAGGTCACATGCACAGAATGGTTCCCAAAGCTCTGTATGTGGAACCAATAAGAAAGTGCTTTCTTAAATTTTTCTTTTTAAGACAAGATCTCACTATGTAGTTCAGGTTGTCTTTGAGTTTATTCTAAAGTCTAGGCTGGCCTCAATCTTACAGTGACCCTTCTGCCTCTGCCTCCTGACTGCTGAGATTACAGGTGTGTGCCACTACACCCGGCTGTTTTTGGTTCTTACAAGAACTCAAGCATGTTTTTGGTAGAATAGCCTAGAATTGATGTCAACCTGAGGAGGGGGCGTTACAAAAGCACCGCCACCACTGTATTCTCAGCTACTGTATTCTCTTTTTCTCAGTGGTCCATTCTCATGCTGCAGAGTGCACTTTTTTCTTACCCTTACTTGGCCCAAATTTGTTCTGCAGAGTCTATTTCTTTTCCTATCTTTATTATTTCCCTGAGATGATCTTTTTTATTATTTGTTTTTGATACCAAAGATCAAACTCTCAGTGCTTGTGAGGCAGGTGTGGTGCCACTCAGCTAAATCCTTGGCCCTTGAGACGTCTAGATTCAGTAAGCAAATTCAGTAACATAGCTTGATACCAAGTAAACAATAAAAAATCAATAGCATTCCTGTTCACAAATAACAAACTCATTGAGAGAGAAATTAGGGAAACCACACCTTTTACAATAACATCCAAAAATATGAAACACTTAAGATTCAGTCTAATGAAGGATGTAAAAGTCCTTTACAATGAAAGGTATAGTGCAAAAGGAGATTGAAGAAGATATCAGAAAATGGAAAGATATCCCTTGTTCTTGGATAGGAAGAACCAATATAGTGAAGATGGCCATACTTCCAAAATTGTTATACAGATTTAATGCAGTCACAATCAAAATTCCAACAGTGTATCTCACAGAATTAGGAAAACAATCCTAAAATTCATTTTAAACCCAAAGAAGCATCCAATAGCAGAGGCAATTCTGGGCAACAAAGGCAAGGCAGGAGGCTATCACATGCCCTGACTTGAAATTATACTACAAAGCTACTATGGTAAAAACAGCATGGTACTGCAAAAACAAACCCCAAACCAACAAACACCAAACCCAATAATCTGTGGAACAGATTAGAAGATGCAGAAACAATTCCACACACATGTAGCTCCCTCAACTTTGACAAAGGAGCCCAATAGCTTCACTGAAAGAAAGACGTTCTCTTTAATAAATGACACTAAAAAAATGGTGCTGGAAAAACTGGCTTTCCATATGCCAAAGATTAAAACTAGACCCATATCTTTCACTGTGAACTAAAGTTGAAATGGATCCAAAATCTAGTATTCAAACAGAAATACTTAATCTGCTGAAAGCTAAAATAGGTAGAACTCTTAAAGACACTGGTGTAGGCAAAACTATGTACAGTACACTAATTGTACAGGAAACACCACAAAAAATCATCAACCTCTGAGGTCTTATCTTATTAAAAAGGGTTTTGCACAACAAAAGAAACTACCAACAGAGTGAAGAGACAACTCTTAAGAGTGGGAAAAATTTTTCTACCTGTTCCTCAGACAAAGGACTAATATCTAGAATATATAAAGAACTAAAAACAAAAAAATCAGATCCTCCAAATTAAAGAACTAGTCAAAAAATGGGCATATGAAATGAATGTTCTGGAGACGAGGACACTGGAGTGGCCATGGACCTGGCTGAAGAATATGCAGGTGTTGTGTGATCCACGTTTGGGAATGCTTCTTGGAGACTCGCAAAACTTACAAAATGAGTGTATGTTCTGGAAGAGTGTCATTAGAAGAAGCTCATTGTCCTAAGTTTTCTCTTGAATTCTCTAAAACACACAGAAATTGTTTTTTTGAATGTGAAGATGCTTCAGTGTTTTACAGTTTAAAGGTGAGCATTTACTTTAGCACATGAGATGTAGCCACCACAGACTTCTTGAAATTAAAGGCTTCTGTGTGAAGCACAGGAGAATTTGGTTTGGATAACAATGCTTCTGAATTATCACTGAGAGGGCTCTGTCTGTGCTGACGATGGAAATCTTTTGATAATTCAGAAGCCTTCTTATCACTGTCTTTTCTTTGGTTGATTTTTTCTTTTTCATCTTGCTTAGGTAGGTCTCTTTTTTCTCTATACTTAAGATCACAAGATGACTAAAGTATGTTTGTTGCTTAGTTGAGTGCACTGTCTTACTCAAAGCTATTCTTTTCCATAGTAAATAATATTTCCCTCATTGTCCTCCCTCTACAGCCCTTTCCCTCCACGATCAGAGAATAAACCCAGGGCCCTCACACTTAGCTACATCTCCATGCGTGTACAAAAAACACCGATGTTTTTTTCTGATATAGGGTCTTATTTACATTTCTCAGGTCTGGGTTCAAACTTGTGACATGCTGATTCAGTTTTCTGGAGTCCTGGGATTACAAGCATTTTCCCACCATGCCTGGTTTATTTTCAGGCTTTTTGAAAATAAAATTTCTCTCATTTTCAAGTATAATCTTTTTTTTTTTTTTTTTTTTTAGACAGGGTCTCACTTTGTAGTTCAGGCTGGCCCTGAGCTCACTATGTAGCCCAGGCAAACCTCGAACTCCGCAATCTTCCTGCCTCTGCCTCCTGAGTGCTAGTATTGTAGTATATGGTACTGATTGCTGGTGGGTGTGAGTCACCACACCCAGTATTGTTGTGTGTGATTACCGGGATGGAACCAGGGATTTTGTGCTTGCTAGACAGGTGCTGGAATCACTGAGCTAAATCTGGTCCTGTAATTTATTTTTTAAATTTACGTATTTCTAAGCAATAATATATGCTCATTTCTTTCAAGATCTCTGGGTATGGCTATATGTAGATTCTTTTGTTCTTATTAGAGAATCTTTAATGAATCTGCCTCCTTTTTTCTTCTCTTCCTTCTGCTTCTTCTTTTTTTTTAGCAGTACCAGGGATGGAACTCAGGCCCTTGTGCTTCCAAGGTAGGGCCAGTACCACTTGAGCTAAATCTTCCTCCTTCTGCTTTTGAGATTGGGCCTTACTATGTATTTTAGTTTGATCTTAAACTTTCTATGTAGCCCAGGTTGACCTTGGACTCCTGGCAATCTTCCTGCTTCAGCCTCCTTAATGATGGGATTTCAGGTGTAAACCACCATGATTGACTTTACTTTCTTAAATCGTGTATCAAGGCCATAAATTTAGCTCAGTAGTGCCACACCTTCCTTGAAAGTTTAAAGTCCTGAGTTCTATCCCTATTACTGAAAAAAAAAATTATGTGTTGACATAATTTTTAAATCTTCACATTTTCTTTATAGTAATCTCTAAATATTGATTTTCCAACATATTTTTGTATTCTATGCTTATAGACCTGTTTCTCAAGTTGATACACATTGTGTGGTTTAGGTAACTATTTTAAAGAATGTTATCACAGAGTGTCAGTGTCATAGGAAGAAAATGCATAGAACTACAGAATCCTTGTGTTTCACTAACTTTTTTTGAGTTAACAGTAATCTCATTGTGTTGCTTTGCAAAGTGTCATTACAAGCATTAATTCATATTGCTGTGGAGACAAATTATCTTCTGGAAATGAGTCCAGATAATTTTCAGAAAGGACATGGTCATCACAAAGCATCTTCTACTAGAAGTGAAAGCAAATAAAAACTGCAAATGAACCAATAAAACTGAAAGAGAAAAGCATTTGCAGAATAAACCCTATGATGCATTTAGGGAAGTGCTGCCTGACATTTCCTTTGACTGTTATAATGGTGTATATTGGTTGACCAGCTGGCCAGGCAGTCACTAAAGACTTCATATCCTGTTTTCCAATTATAGGACTAAGAATTAATGCATCAACAGCATTGAGCAATGACATTTTGGCTCATTTAACTAACCCCTTTACACAGGTTACCTTCCTTTATCAGCACCATAAAAATGAGATTAATGTCAGTATTTATAGTCATTGTAGCTTCATAAGCTAGTGCATCATGAGCTCATTCCTTCCTGTTGACCAGCATGTGTAGCAAAGCTGGAACACTGAAGAAAAGTGAACCATATATCTTGCAAAGAAATGTGGTGACAGGTCAACTGACAATATTAGAGAGCTAAGATGAGAAATCATCTGAAGCCATAATATGATACTTTTTTTTTTTTTTTTTTGAGACAGAGTCTCGCTTTGTAGTTCAGGCTGGCTCTGAGCTCACTATGTAGTCCAGGCAAACCTCGAACTCAGCAATCCTCCTGTCTCTGCCTCCTCAGTGCTGGGATTACAGGCGTGAACCACCACGCCTGGCACTGTGGTATGTGGTATTGACTGCTGGTGGGTGTGAATTTCCATGCCCAGCATTGTATGTGGTTACCAGGGATCAAACTCAGGACCTTGCGCTTGTGAGGCAGGCGCTGGAACCACTGAGCTAATCCTCCGGCCCCATAATATGATACTTTTAAACTTAGAATCTTGCCTTATAGTTTACTTTAAACTATCCTGGTATAATATTTTAATAATTTAAGGATGGTTGGTTGGGCCATTAAATTTTTGTGTCACTACTGTTATGACATGAGATGCACAGTATGAATATGTTCCTGTGCTCTGCCATTGATACAGCATGTAGAGTCTTCCTCTTTTGTTTTCAAGTCTTAAATTATTGAATTGGACAGGATGAAAGGAATAATTACATGCTTAATACATTTTTTCTAATTGGATAATGTTTTGAAAGAATCCAGACTTAAACTCCATTTTAACTAAAATTTGAATGGCCAAAGAGGAAGTCTAAAATCCAAATCTAATTTTCCATAGAAGAAATTACACTGTCAAAGCTCTTTGGGTTGTGATGCATGTGAAACTGTCAGTAGGAGCAGTCCTACAAGTGACATAAAATTTGGATTGTAGGGCTAATGATTTAGCTCAGTGGTGCTATGCCTGGCTCGCAAGTGCAAAGTCCTGAGTTCAATCTCTGGTGCTGGAAAAAAATTGGATTATAGAGGTGCTACATATTTTAGATGTATGTGATATATTTCCAGATGTGGTCACAAGTACAGTGTGACAGGAGACAGTCTACAACTTGAAGTGTTCATCTTATTACCAGCATGCACCATTATGTGCTACTATTTTAGAATAAATCCTGCAATTATCTTGTGGGTAGAACATTGCATGTGTGGGGGTGGGTGGGTGGGGAGAGTGTTAAAAGTGTTACTTGCCAAATGTCTACATAATTATGTAAACAACTATGCAATTTTTGTAATCTCATTCACTTATTTCTTCCATTTCTAATGGAATGGGAGCTTAAAATAATAAAAAAAAAAGTAGAGCAAGTTTGATTTTCTTGGATCTCTGAGGAGCTTTGAGAATAAATATAAAGAAAAACACATGAGGGCCGGAGGGTGAGCTCAGTGGTTCCAGCACCTGCCTTGCAAGCGCAAGGTCCTGAGTTCAATCCCTGGTAACCACATACAATGCTGGGCGTGGAGACTCACGCCCACCAGCAATCAATACCACATACCACAGTGCCAGGCGTGGTGGCTCACGCCTGTCATCCCAGCACTCGGGAGGCAGAGAAAGGAGGATTGCTGAGTTCCAGGCTTGCCTGGGCTCCATAGTGAGCTCAGGGCCAGCCTGAACTACAAAGCAAGACCCAGTCTCAAAAAAACAAAAAAACAAAAAAACCAAGAAAACCAAAAAAACCACATGAGAACATAAATGATTTTGCTCTAGAACTGTGTAGATTTTAAAAAAGTAAAGTAAGATTTACAGTCTTGGGCCCAGGAGGTGGCTCAGCGGCACTGCAGCTGCCTGGCAGTGCAAGGTCCTGAGTTCCATCCCTGGGACCAGAAAAAACCCAAAATTTACAGAGTTTTACTTAGTAATTAGGGAAAAATTAGAGCAGCAACTGCAACAGAAACCAACACAAAAGAGAACTAAAAATGTCAAAATACTAAAATCAGCTAGCCATGATTTCAAGATTGTCCAAGTGTTGGCTGGGACACAGCTACAACTCTTCTTTATTTAAACTGAGAATATTCTCTTTCTGCAAAACACTTCTGTGCTGGCTGGACAGTGAAATTTACCACTAAGCTAATTATTTTCCTTGTGGTAAAGGACGTATCAAGCTTCCAAACTGTAAATAATTCTATTTTTCTCGGGAGTGCTTTCTCTCACTCTGCCTTCACGTTTTTTCTTTTCACGATGCTTTCCTTTGTGTCCATGACACTTTGTGGTTCGGAGTGAGAGTCCAGCCTACATGTGCAGTGGCCCAAGGCTCACACCTCACCCACCCTTGCTCCTTGTCGGCTGCTCTCCGGGTCTCAGGGATGATATGAATGAACTCAGTTATCGAAGTGTGCTTCTCACACAAAAGCATTAATGTCACTAGGAAACTTGTTAGAAATGAAAAATTTCAGGCCCTATCCAAGTAGAATCAGGAACTCTGGCCATGGGGTCTAATAATCTGTCTTTAATAGGTTAAAGTGTTATATGTGACTCTGGTGGATAATTGAACGGGACATTTATGTTTTTTTTTTTTTTTTTTTTGAGACAGGATCTTGCTTTGTAGTTCAGGCTGGCTCTGAGCTCATTATGTAGCCTAGGCAAGCCTCGAACTCAGCAATCTTCCTGCCTCTGGCTCCTGAGTGCTGGGATTACAGGCGTGAGCCACCACGCCCAGCACTGTGGTATGTGCTATTAATTGTTGGTGGGCGTGAGTCTCCACGCCCACCACTGTATGTGGTTACCGGGGATCGAACTCAGGAACTTGCGCTTGCCAGGCAGGTGCTGGAACCACTGAGCTAACCCTCCGGCCCAACATTTATGTTCTTGTAGTACTGAAGATTGAATGTAAGCCCCACACATGCTAGGCAAGTGCTCTACCAATGAGCTATGTCTGTAGTTTTTTAAATTCTTTTTTTTTTTTTAATTTTTAAGGTAGTGCTTTCTAAATTGCCCAGGCTTGGCTTCTAATTTGTTATCTTCCTTCCTCAGCCTCCTGAATATCTGGAATTATAGGGACATGTTATTGTGTCCAGGTACACTTACGTTTTAATAGAAGATGATATCTTGACCCAAAGAAATGCATTTTTTTTTTTTTTTTGAGACAGGGTCTTGCTTTGTAGTTCAGGCTGGCCCTCAGCTCACTATGTAGCCCAGGCAAGCCTGGAACTCAACAATCCTCCTGTCTGCCTCCCGAGTGCTGGGATTACAGGCGTGAGCCACCACGCCCGGCAAGAAATGCATTTCTGCATAGCGGAATTTCAGATTATTAGCGACAAAGGGAAGTAATTCTAGTGTTTTTTAGACTGTACCACTAAGTAACTCCACCTATGTATAAAATACACTTTACCTTGGGTCCACATCCCAAAGTAAAAAGTCTGATGGTTCAAGGACTGGGACTCTGGGTAGGGCTTTGCATGTATGAGGTCCTAAGTTTGATTCTGAGTCCACAAAATAAAATAAAATAAAGCAAAACACAAAAGCTCACACTTGAAGCTACAGTAGATCTAATGACGAGTGAAGAGTGCTAATAGTTCCGAAGAACTAGCCTGGAGAGAACTTAGCTTCAGTTTCTAGAGGTAGGGAAAGGTTTGGGAAAATGTGTCACTTGATTGCAGTTGTCAGGAGCTTTGTTTTCACTCTTCTTGCTTTTGAACTTGAATGTTTAGAAGAACAGCTACAATGTAGCCTTTAAAAGCTAAAAATCACCTTACTACAAAGGAGTTTTTATGCAGTAGCTTTAATGTTAAGTCTAAATTAATCTAGATTACAGACTGTCTACCTTTTTCCTGATGGTTTGATGTAAATGGATTACTTTTGTACTTCCATTTCTCATTCAATTATAGATATATTCTTTTAAAAATTGTAAATATTTAAATTTATGGGTACAGTACAGAGACTGTTTATATAAAAAGCTACTAGGAGATGT
>PVIC010006616.1:0-53678 GCA_004025085.1 Thryonomys swinderianus
AGCAATCCTCCTGTCTCTGCCTCCCGAGTGCTGGGATTACAGGCATGAGCCACCATGTCCGGCATTGTGGTATGCGGTGTTGATTGTTGGTGGGCGTGTCTCCACGCCCAGCATTATATGTGGTAACCGGGGATCGAACTCAGGTCCTTGCGCTTGCGAGGCTGGCGCCGGAACCAGTGAGCTAACCCTCCGGCCCTTGCCAGATAATTTAATGCCACAAAAATCATTTCTAAAAGCCTTTTATAATCCTTGAGAAAAGTTTCCTTCTCTGAATTCTCATGTTTGTAAATGATAATAAAAAGTAATTGTGTTCTTTCAGATCCTTTAAACTCACATGATAGAATATTCTCATTACATATATTTTGAAGAATAGTTAGTGGGGAATAACACCATATATTGCTAAATGAAAAAGAGTCCAGACTATATATCATACAATCTCAATTTTAGTCCATCAATCTTTAATGGAATCATAAATAGATCTGTAAATATTTAGAAAAATGAATAAACATATAAGTAAAAGACTGAGTAGAAGATAGGATGTATATATGGAGGCATTGTGATTACATCTTTTTCCTAACCAGTTTTGTGTTTTTGTATTTCAAAAGTTTATTCCATTTACAATCTGGGAAAATGTTGTTAAAAATGAATTGAAACAGACATTATTAGTGTAAGGTACACATGCCCAAAATATTGAAGTTTTGTAACAAGGAGAACAATTACTATTGATAATCCAGCTGTCTGCTATTTCTTATATTCTTTAATTTCTTTCATGAAGTTTCTCTTCATTTTGCTTATTTCCATCATCTTTCTAATGCTATAATTGAATTATATTGATACACAGAAGAGATTATTGTGTTTCAGGGATTTACATAAATGTGTTTCATCTATTTAAATGCAGGCTAGGCAGTTAATTAAATATCTAGAAGTGGTAACTTAGAAGTAAGATATGCAGAAAGTGAAAAATCTACTCTGGAGGTGCAGGAGGGTGCTGTCTATTCATGACAGGAAGGAGAAAATTCTGAAAGAGCACTGCTCTCTGGAAAGCTGGATCCTCAAGAGGAGTTTGTGATCTGTGGTGTGCAGGTGTGTTTCATGAGTTCTGCAGATATATTTGTGCTTGTATTTTTTGTACTTAGCAAATTATATCTTTTATGTATTCACAGTACATTTTTTTCCCAATAAGACTTAGAGGTTTTTTTTTGTTTTATTTTGTTTTGTTTTTGAGACAGGGTCTCGCTTTGTAGTTCAGGCTGGCCTGAGCTCACTATGTAGCCCAGGCAAGCCTTGAACTCAGCAATCCTCCTGTCTCTGCCTCCCGAGTGCTGGGATTACAGGCATGAGCCACCACGCCCGGCAAGACTTAAAGTTTTAAACATTGTCCAAGATGGAGTTTGACAAGATAGAAGATAAAATATAGCAGATTAACTAAATAGAATTAAGCAAGGAATTTGGGAGCCACCATCTCCTAGGGGCCAGGATGCTATAAATTTCCAATCTACCAGCTATCACTTTTACATATCCACAAGATTATCTGTTTACTGTTCTCCTTTTGGGATATCAACTGAATTTGTATTCTTAAGTGAATATTCCCTCTGCTTTTTAGTTTTGTTCCTGGCGTCTGTTGCATCTGGCCTTGTGACCTGATGGCCACCTTTTGGTGGCCATGCCTGCAGCTGGCAAGGCCATTGTTATTTTAATGCATTTAAATACTCTGTCTGAACCACAGCCCTAGGATACCCAGAGAAAACATTATAAAAGATAATGGGTCCTAATGATGTGGGTTGTTAAGTGGTTAGCTGAGTTACAGAGAGTCTTATTATCCGGCAAGATTTTGGACAGACATTAATCAGTTGCTAGAGTAATTGGGATCCTGCTCGGAATGCAGTGTACTCCATTGACCCAAACTGTAAAATGATACTTCTCTTTCTAAAAGAGCACCCTGGACTTTGAGACAAAAATTTGCAGACAGGCTTAATGAGGAAAATTTCCATAGCAATTTTAAGTATTGTCATACACAATTGTGGAACACAAGCTTCTGCTTATTCTGGTCAGGAATTTAGTTGTCTGTGGCCTGAAAAATAAAATCCAAAAACAGATGAAACCTAGTTAACATATTCTTTTCTAGTTTCTTCAGGAAAGGAGATATTGGTGCTTAGGTGGTAGAATGTAAGGGTTGGGCCTGCTTCTTTGATCAGAGGAGTGAAGATTCTATAGGAGGCTAGTGGTTATGTTAGGAAAGGGCAGAATTTTTTGGAATGTTAAAAGAGTTTATATGAAAATACTTTGAAGAAACAGAATTCAAACACAACTTGCAACCAGCATTGTATTGCACTCTCTCTCTCTGTTTTTATTTCTCTTTCTGTCTCTCTCTCTCTCTCACACACACACATTCTTCTAAAAACACTGATTAAATGTAAGTGACTGGGTTGAAGGGCAGTGTTTTGTCTTATGGATGTGATAGTGAGGAGACCTAAATATTTTTAGCAAAGCAAATGTCAAATTAAGTAACAGATCAGAGCAGAATGCCAAAAGGCCAGTAGACCAGAATGCCTACTTTGTGCTGGTAACCTTGGAGAAATTAAAATTCCAATGCCACAGATGTGTAAATATTGTATCTTTTCTCTGGTATGAGAAACTGAAGTTGTAAATGTGTTCTAGAATGCATGATTGATATTGTGAAATAGTAAATATTCAAAGGGAAATAGGGTTTAGGGGTAAATAATGAGGAAAGAAAAAAATTGATGGTTAAAAAAAGGAAACAAAGCTTGTATATATGGGGCGGGGCGGGGAGTTGTAGGGTAGGTAGGAGAGGGGAAAAATGAACATTAAGTTGTGTCATATACTGGTACAAATTCTCAATGTGGAGTGTATTTGGGATATGTACATATAATGTACCAATAAAATGTATCAATAAAAAAAATTGCAATGTGAGCAAGTTGTCTGACCTCTGCCCTCATGATAGCTTCCAATATGCTAGATACCTGAAATTGAGTTTGTGTTCTCTAAACTGGGAAAGTGATTTTTAGGAACAACGGAGGTTAAGAGTAGGAAAATTTGGGCTGGAGGGTTAGCTCAGTGGTTCCGGTGCCTGCCTCGCAAGCGCAAGGACCTGAGTTCCATCCCCGGTTACCACATATAATGCTGGGCGTGGTGGCTCACGCCTGTAATCCCAGCACTCGGGAGGCAGAGACAGGAGGATTGCTGAGTTCACGGCGGCTTGACTGGGTACCATAGTGAGCTCAGGGCCAGCCTGAACTACAAAGCGAGACCCTGTCTCCAAAAAGCAAAAAAAAAAAAAAAAAAAAAAAAAAAAAAAAAAAAAAAAAAAAAAAAAAAAAGAGTAGGAAAATTTTATTGAGAAAGAAAGCCCTGCCTAAGAAGGACAGAAGGGGAACCCAAAAGTGGGAGACCTGCTCATATCACTTTCCAGGGGCTTTATGGAACAAAGCCATGAGTTGAGGCAAGTTTAAGGTGAGATAAAATTATGGTCAACCAGTAACATTGCAAGTATAGTCTCTTAGATAATATTGATACAATGAAAATCACAAAAGAGACAAAACCACAGTCAACCAATAAGATTACAAGTATAGTTGATTAGGTAATACTGATTAAATGGGTATCCATGGAGAAATCAAGTTGATGCAGGAGAGTTAAGGCCTTACTCCCCACCTGAAATGCGAGTTCGTGTTCTCTAAAAAATCGAAGAATGAATTTTAGGAACGACGGAGGTTTGAGTAGGAAATTTTTATTGAGAGAGAAAGCTTGTGCCTTAAGAGAGACAGAAGGGGGGCCCGAAAAGTGGGTAACCCCCTTACCTCACTTTTTAGAGGGCTTTTATGGAGCAAGGCCACGAGGTAAGGCGGTTCTGAAATAGGGGGCTACCAGTAAGATTTAAAAAAGTGGACGGGTTACAATTAACCAATGAGTACAGTGGGGAATTAACAATCAGACAGGAATTTTTGACTCTCTTTTCTGGGGAGGTGGGTTAAATTGTCAGCCCTCCATCCCAGGAGGTCCGTGCTTTCTTTAGAATATCTGATGGCTGCCTGTTTGGAATTTCAGTGAGCTATTTATTTTACACGGGAGGGGTAGCTTTTCTCCGGCAGCAGTAACCTCCAAGTTGGTTTTTTTTGGTTTTCTTTCAAGGGCCAGTCCTATCTATCTGCCTACATATGTCTAGCTGGCTTTTCTACCTATAATAAAGTCACATAACAAGCATGCAGGGTTCTTCAGTCAGGAGAGTTTTTCTGGATGAAATGGGGTCAGGGTCTTGGCCCTCCAACCTGGGAGATTAGCAATCACTGCTTTTCTGGGAGGGGTGGATCAAGGTATTGACCCTCCATTCCAGGAAGGAGATTGAGGCCTATCAATCTTTCTGGGAGGGGTAGTTTTCTCCTTGATAATGATAACTTTCAGTGAAGCTCTCCTTTCTTGTGAGGTGCCTTACAAGATGTCCAACTAGTTTGTCTACTTATATCACTCCTGGAATTTAGAACAACCTGATGAACATTCTCAGGGTGCTAAGAGAATAAAATGGACTCCATGTCCTCTGTACTAGGTTGCCCTCTGAAAATATTTTGAGATAGTATTATAGGTAGAAAAGCCAGCTAGACATATGTAGGCAGATAGATAGGGCTGGCCCTTGAAAGGCTTGCAAAGAGGATCCTTCTGAAGGTCACCACCATCAATGAGAAACTACAGGCCTCATTCTCCTCCCTGGGCGGAAGGTCAAGGTCTGGATCCAGCCCCTCCCTGGAAGACAGTAATTACAAAATCCCCAGATAATGGGCAGGACCTTGAACCACCTGGAGGAGTCTCCTGACAAGCAAGACCCTCTAGGGCTTGATTTCTCATTGGACCCTATTCAGTCAAAAAGTTGCTGAAGTAACTATGCTTGTCATTTACCCATTGGTTAGCCACAGTTTGCCCATTTCTTTCAAATCTTATTGGAAGCCCCCACTGTACTCATTGGTCAATTGTAACCCATCTACCATTTTTGAATCTTATTGGTAGCCCCCTATTTCAGATCCACCTCACCTCGTAGTTTTGCTCCATAAAAGCCCTCTAAAAGGTGAGGTACAGGGGTTACCCACTTTCCGGGGTCCCCTTCTGTCTCTCTTAAGGCAGAAGCTTTCTCTCTCAATAAAATTTTCCTACTCAAACCTCCGTCGTTCCTAAAATTCATTCTTCGATTTTTAGAGAACACGAACTCGCGTTTCAGCTGGGGAGTTAGGCCTTAACTCTCCTGCGTCAATATCACTAACCAGGTTCTTATTTCGTTCATTATAAATATGTATTATAATTCCTGTTTTCAAGGTTTCAATTTGCTTGTTGTGTTTTCTTTTCAGTGCATATTTTTCCTCAAGAATAGTCACAAATAACTAGGCTGATTTAAAATGAACTCATCTTCTGATCTGTAGTAAACATAATTAAAATAGGGAAATATGTTTTTTCATCATATCTGGAGTATTTCAGTTGACACTTTATTAAGTCATTTAAGCTGATTGTGGGGTTAACCCTTCATTGTCTGGACTGCTTATGTGCTGCTGTGGGTATAAACAGTATTGCAATCTCTCACACCTTTTAATACAGTTCAAGCAAAAAATAAATTTGTCTTAAATAAGTTTGCAGATGGCACAGAGAGGAAGCAGAGGAAATAATAATTCTGGGGGCTAGGGATTTAGCTCAGAGGTTCCAGTGTCTGCCTGGCAAGCACAAGGTCCTGAGCTTGATCTCACATGCCACAATGCCAAGTGTGGTGGCTCATACCTGTAATTCCAGCACTCTGGAGGCAGAGGCAGAGGCAGAGGCAGAGGCAGAGGCAGAGGATTTCTTTGAGTTGAAGGCTAGCATGGGCTACCTAGTGAATTCAGGGCCAGCCTGAACTACAAAGAGATCCTGTCTCAAAGAACTAAACAAATAAATAAATAAATAAAAATTATTAAAAAAAAAGAAATCTGGGGGCCAGAGATTTAGCTCAGTGGTTCCAGCGCCTGCCTTGCAAACATGAGGTCCTGAGTTCGATTCTTGTAGCCACATACAACAATGCTGGGTTTGGTGAGTCACACCCATCAGCAATCAGTACCACGCACCACAGTGCCAGGCGTGGTGACTCATGCCTGTAATCCCAGCACTTGGGAGGCAGAGGCAGAAGGATTGCTGAGTTTCAGGTTTGCCTGGCTACATAGTGACCTCAGGGTCAGCCTGAACTACAAAGCGAGACCCTGTCTCAAAGAAAAAAAAAAGTCTGTTTGCTGTGTTCAGTGGTTTGCTGAATTTTAATTCTTGAAAATCCAGTGATAATTTCCTAAAGAGAATTGGTTCAGCCGGGCATGGTGGCTCACGCCTGTCATCCCAGCACTCAGGAGGCAGAGGCAGGAGGATTGCTGAGTTCGAGGCTTGCCTGGGCTACATAGTGAGCTCAGGGCCAGCCTGAACTATAAAGCGAGACCCTGTCTCAAAAAAACAAAAACAAAAAACAAGAGAATTGGTTCAGATTTTATGGAGATAGTAGCAAAGATGGAGTAAATGTAGAAAGGAAAACTGGGCATCAAGACAGGCCGTTGGAGGCAAGGAGGGAACAAGGCAGCAGAAGGAGAAATGCGAGCTCACACAAGGTCACCATCCGGTTTGAAGTTATTGGGCAGAGGGAGTGTAGGAGTAAGATGCTAGCCTAATGCCTGGAATACTGGCATTGTCTCTTAAATTGTATCTTCAAAAGGAAGCTGCTTCCAGTGGTATGCTGGTAAATAATTAACAGGTGGCTCTTAGAAGGGATGGAAGAGGGTAATACTTGATTTGTAGCATTTGCAGATTTCTGTGATTTAATTCCTCTCTTCATGTCTGATTTCCAGCCACGAAGGCAGTATCTTTAAACCCAGAGTTGGGAGGGTGAAGGAGCTGGTGAAACCTGGTTACAGAAGGGACTAATGGTTTCCGTCTTTTGTGCATTACTTGAGATCTTTGTAGTCTGACTTTATTTCTGAGGGGTAGTCTGCTCCAGTCACCTTGGCTGAAACAATGGAAAGTCAGTTGAGTTACTAAGAAACAGCAGTGTAATTGTTGCAAATAATTGCTGTGCTCTGGGATGTGAATTTTGTGGGAAAATTTGTGTATTTGCATCTTCAGACAAGAGATGCTTCAATTTTTAGAGAAGAGAAATAGTGACGCAAGAGAGTTAAGGCCTAATTTCCCACCTGAAACGTGAGTTCATGTTCTCTAAAAATCGAAGAACGAATTTTAGGAACGACAGAGGTTTGAGTAGGAAAATTTTATTGAGAGAGAAAGCTTCTGCCTTAAGAGAGACAGAAGGGGGAACCCAGAAAGTGGGTAACCCCCCTACCTCACCTTTTAGAGGGCTTTTATGGAGCAAAGCCGTGAGGTAAGCGGGTCTGAAATAGGGGGCTACCAATAAGATTCAAAAAAGGTAGATGGGTTACAATGATCAATGAGTACAGTGGGGGCTTCCAATAAGATTTGAAAGAAATGGGCAAACCGTGGCTAACCAATGGGTAAGTGACGAACATAGTTTCAGCAACTTTTTAATTGAATAGGATCCAATGAGAAATCAAGCCCTAAAGGGTCTTGCTTGTCAGGAGACTCCTCCAGGTGGTTCAAAGTCCTGGCCCCCTGTCTGGGGAATTTACAATCCTTGCATTCCCAGGGCGGGGCCGGATCGGATTTTGACCTTCCATCCTGGGAGAATGAGGTCTGCTGGTCACTGCTATCTGGAAGTGTAGTTTCTCATTGATGGTGTTGACCTTCAGAAGGATCCTCTTTTTTGCAAGTCTTTCAAGGGCCAGCCCTATCTATCTGCCTACATATGTCTAGCTGGCTTTTCTACCTATAATAATAGTTTTTGATTCATGACTAGGTGAGGTAGGCTTGACTAACGTGACTAACTTGTTAGATCCAGGAGGATATTTTTATTATAAAATATAACTAGGTAGTTTTTGTTCCTTTTTTGGACAGAGATGGAGTAGGAGAAATGTGTAGGAAAGAAGTTCAGTACAGCCTGGATTTCACGTAATGAAGGAAAGCAGAAATGATGACAGAGCAGCCTTTAACCTGCTTTGCGCTGGGGTTCCATGAAGGATGAGGGCGCACATTGAGGGAGACTCCTGTGTACAGCCTCTCGGCCTAGCCAAGTGTGTTCTAGCCCCAGTGCAGGGACATGTATAATGCTGCCATCTTCATCCCTCACAGTAACCTTGAGGGATAAGCATTAAATCAACTTGATTATTCAAGGTGAAAACTAACGAATCATTCCTTGTACCCACTACATCCTTTTGCTAGCCAAGACCTAATATTTGAAAGGCATTCAACTCTTCTCCATCTCCTTTCTGACTACTGTCATCATTCAGTTCTCCTCCAGTGCCCCCTCCTTCCTTCAACCATCCTTTGCACAATGGCTAGAATGTTGTTTGTAAGAATTTTGACCACATCATGTTATTATCTGCTTAACTACCTTTAGTGGCTGTTTGCTTTACAAAGAAAACTCATGATGTTACCTTTACTCACCACATCCCCTTGCTTTTTAAGAGCTGGAACCCTGAAGTTATTATAGATTCAAAGAATCCAGTCCCTTTCCTTTGCTTTTGTTTAAAAGCCAATTCCCTCTACCTCTTCCACCTCCTTTAGTTATTTCTCCTGTGATTTCCATTTAAATGCTACCTATTAAGAGAAAGCTTTTTTGGTCTTTTAGTCCAGAAAGATCCTTCCTCTTCCCTGGGGTTTTCTGATTCAGCACTCTTCCTTTTTTGGATAACTTTCCCCAACTTAAAAATTTGTGTCATTGTTTTCAGCTGCCTTGCTGAGTAGACCATGGATGAGTAGCACATCTCTCTTGTTTACCATGGTTTCATCAGCCCCTGGAACAGGGCTAGTCATACAATGTATGCTCAACAAACACTTGTTGAAGGAATGAAGAAACTGAGCCATAGTTCAGGTTCACCTGGGCATTGTGCTTGTTTCTGTCTACTGAACATCTGAGCACTCCCACTCCTGTTGTCTCTATCTGTTATAGGGTGGGCTGGTCGCACTGGAAGTGGAGTATGGTGGTGACCTTTGATGTCTTTGCAGTCTTGATCCATCATCATTTATTGATGGTTCACAAATCTGCGTCTCCACAGGGTTCTTACCTCACCTCCAGTCTGGATTTCTAATAACAATTGCATATCTTTTGTGGAGTTCAGCTGCCTCAAATACTTATACAGAAACTGGATTCCTTTTTCTGTTTCTCATCTCAATGGACAACCCTTTTTTTTTGAGACAGGGCCTCACTGTGTAGGTCAGGCTGGCCTTGAGCTCACTGTGTAGCCGAGGCAAGCCTTGAACTCACAGCAATCCTCCTGCCTCTGCCTCTGGAGTGCTGGGATTATAGGCATGAGCCACCTTGCCCGTCATTGTGGTATGTGGTACTGATTGCCCATGGGTGTGAGTCACCACACACGGTATTGTTGTATGTGGTTACCAAGGATTGAACCAGGGACCTTGTGCTTGCTAGGTAGGTGCTGGAACCACAAGCTAAATCTACGGCCCCAGCAACCCATTTATGTACTTAGTTGTGTACCTCAGAAACCTAAACGTCCTCTTAGAGGCTTTTTTACATTTCCAATTCAGTCACCCAGACTTCACTTAATCTTCTGTGTGTCCTGGGACTTAGGGCCTTTCTTTCTCTTTCTATGATCTCTACCCTTGCAAATCTTCCTGCTTCATGAGTCCAGCTCCAGGACATCCTTGGGCATCTATCTAAAATGCACGTCCTATCATTTGCCATCCATTTCCTCCATGTGATTATCCAGAGGAAGTTCAAAATTCTTAGCACGCTAGGATAGCTAGGGAGGAACACTGTGCAAACTTATGCACAGACTATGAGGAATTTTTAGGGAAGATAATGAAGAGCTACATCAGATGCCTCACTTGTTCACTCAGCAGAAAAGCAGGGCCTGGTGCCTCCTCAGTTATGGCCATTGTGTCAGGTGAGTATCCAGTATGGTCCCATCTCTCTTTTTCTTTTCTTGTTCCCTCCTTGTTTATATCTTTTGTGTCTTCCTTTAGCGGTTTTCTGTGTGTGTGTGTGTATGTATTTTTATTAGTTCTTATAAAGAATGATTATAGTTGATTACCATTCCAGAGGCAGTCCAAGTTGTAGTATTATAGGTAGAAAAGCCAGCTAGACATATGTAGGCAGATAGATAGGACTGGCTCTTGGAAGGGAGCAAAAAAGTCAATTTGGAGGTTAGTGTTGCCAGAGAAGGAAGAAAGCTATCCTACCCATGAAGGATAAGTAGCTGTGATTGATATTCCAAATAGGCAGTCACCAGATATTCTGAAGAGGGTGCCAACCTCCTGGGGTGGAGGGCTGAGACTTTAACCTACCTCCCTGGAAAAGAGTCAGAGTCAAAAATTCCTGTTTGATTGTTACTGACTTGATTTCTCATTGGACTCTATTCAATCAAACTTGCTGAAGTAACTGTACTTGTCATATACCCATTGGTTAACTATGGTTTGCCCATTTCTTTCAAATCTTATTGGAAGCCCCCACTGTACTCATTGGTCAATTGTAACCCATCAACTTTTTTTTAATCTTATTTGTAGCCCCCTATTTCAGACCAGCCTCACCTCATGGCTTTGCTCCATAAAAGCCCTGGAAAAAGTGAGGTAGGGGGCCGGAGATTTAAGCTCAGTGGTTCCGGTGCCTGCCTCACAAGTGCAAGGTCCTGACTTCGATCTCAGTAACCACATACAGTGCTGGGCGTGGTGATTTACGCCTGTAATCCCAGCACTGGGGAGGCAGAGACAGGAGGACTGCTGAGTTCCAGGTTTGCCTGGGCTACATAATGAGCTCAAGGCCAGCCTGAACTACAAAGTGAGACCCTGTCTCAAAAAAAAAAAGTGAGGTAGGTGGGTTACCCTTTTGTCTCTCTTAAGGCAGAAGCTTTCTCTCTCAGTAAAATTTTCCTACTCAAACCTCTATTGTTCCTAAAATTCATTCTTTGATTTTTAGAGAACATGAACTCGCGTTTCAGGTGGGGAGTTAGGCCATAACTCTCCTGCATCAGTAGGAACTAGTCAGTGTTTCTAGATTCAGGTCCAATTTCTAATACTTAAGAACTGTTATATTTCATCACTGTAAATTCTTTCTTATTTTATTCATATTTATTTTAAAATACATTTTATTTTTATTTTCTTTTAGTTTATTTTATGGGTATGTTTTATATATGCAATATGATCTTGTTCATCATTGACAATTTGTATGTGACACACTTGATTCTCATTTTTCCCCATTTCCCTGCCCTCACCACACCCCCCATTTCCTATATACATAAATTTTGTTTCCATTTTTTTCCATCAAATCATTATAAATTCTGATAACCAAAGGCGAAACAGTTTGCAGAAATTTAGAGCATCTAGTTTGTTCTTTGGATCCCTGCCATTGTTATCATCATTGCCAGTAACAACAGCTACTGCTTACTGAGCAACTGGTGATAGGAAAATATTAGTAGATTTGTGAAAACCAATTGGTTGGATCTTAATATATTTTAAGTGAAGAGGATTACAAAAGAACAGGGTGAAATGGAAACTTAAGAGTTTCACATAGGTAGGCAACATGGAATTGCTTCATCTAGCTTTGCTTTCTATACAATCATGCTGCCTGTGGCACACCAGAATTGCGCTCCCCTCTTAACGGGAGCAGGGCTATACTACATGTCCTAGATGCCTTCGCATGCATATCCATGTGACTACATTTTGGCTGTTGGAATATGAATAAAAGTGAATACTCCACTTCCAGGCTTGATCTCAAAAACCTGATTCACCTTATTGGCCAAGTTGTTTGGTGTGGTAATAGGCCTATTCTAAAGTATACTTTAGGAAATTGCCATCAGAAGGCTCAAAAGTCCTTGTATTGTCACATCTAAATCTCATTACTTTGTGAGGCAAGTATTGTTAACATCACAGTTTGCAGATTCGCTAGAGATGCAGAAAGGTTATATGACTTGTTCAAGTTTATCCAGGTAGGAATCAGTGGAGGTTGGATTTGAATCCAGCTCACTGGAGCCACAGAGCTTGTGCTTTCTGGGATGAGATTTTGCTGTCTGTCATGATGATCACTATGTCTTGAACACATTCACAGTCAGTACCATGAGCTATTTCACACCCAAGGTGACTAGAGCTCAGTCTTTACTTGTCTCTTTATATTTTTCTGAATCTGATTTTATAAACGTGGTCTCTGCAGACCCAGAAAATATTGTTGTGAAATATAACTACAGTGTTCATAGTGTCATGATGGAGATAAACAGTGTTATTCCCAAAGATTCTAATAGAGTCTGGCTGCCAAAAATCCCTCTCCCTCTTTTTGAAAGGACAGAGGAGGATACAGGCCCATGTATAGGGCTGCAAGGGTAATTTTTAACATATGGCTCTTGATTTACTTTCTTGAAGAAACATTTATCTGTGGCTCAGTAGTGAGGCCTCATCATGCCAGAGATGATGAAGGTGTTTATGAGGAATCAGCTTGCCAGTTCAATTATTACTTCAAGGGAATGGCCAGTAGGAAAATTATGCCATCATAGTTGTTACAAGTTGAACTCCAGTGGAGTCTTTGTGGACAGCTTGATTGTTTTGAAAGGAGTTCTTACTCAGCTTTCCTTATGTCTTTGTAATCACTCATCTTAGGAGGTTTTGGTCTTTAATCATGATAAAAAAAAAAGGAAGGAAATTTGTCATGTTACTCAGGAAGGAATCTATAGGGGGATACCTGACTGTGGACACAGTGGTCTACACTCATGGGAAAGTGGTCTGTGGTAAATAAGCTTTAAATTTATCTCTTTAAAAAGCACTGGAGACTGAATGTAGTCTACTGTGTTTTCACTCAATCTCTATGAGGGGTGAGGGTTATGACATTCTTTCTTGTCTAAAGAATGTATGATATGTACCTTCCGCTATCTCCCCCTAGCTGGTGAATCTTACCTCTTCTCTGAGGACCATCCTCCACTCCTACCCTCACCAAGTCACCATCTTCCATGGTGTAGTGGGTTGCCAGATGGGGGCTAGTAGTTGTAGCCCTCCTTGGGAACAGGCAGGAACACTGTGGGTTGTCTACAGAGGATTTGAGAACAATAATGAGCTAACACATGGTGTGCTTGTATTAGCACCATGCCTAAGGGAAAACATTCCCCCAGAGGAAACTAGTCCTTCTCCTCCCCTCTGCCCCTTTGGCCCCCCACTTCCCTGTTGGTCAGGTTAGTACAGAGGACCAGGTTTTTGGAATTAGTGTTAAATGTGTATAGTAGACTTCTCCTTAGCATGTATAGTATTGTCCCGTTGTAACTAAAACTAGTAAACTTTTTCTCTATCCCTTATATATATATATGTATGTTTGTATGTATGTTCATGGAGAAGAGATCTGGGTAGCAGTTATGTTTGATGATGAGATTACAGCTAAGTTTTTCTTTTTTTCTAAGTATAAATGGGGCAAAATTACCACTTACTGGTAATAAATATGTGGGCTATTTATAATCAGCATTTAAAGAGCTGTGTTCCCTTTTATCAGTGGCTACTTGCAAGGGTTAGGTTTTATTGTTCGCTGCACCTTGTAATGAGATGAGGGCCCACCCCCGTAGGTACTGGACCAGTCCCCTCCTGTGCTGCACCTGAGTGATCTCAGGCAAATTCCTTAATCTTCTGATTTACATTTGAACTTGGGAATCATGTTGACTACCTTGTACAGATTAGGAATATAGTAATATCTGTCAGAATTTGGCCTAAACAAGTCTTATGGTAGTAACAGAAGCTGTTTCTGTTTCTAGGCCGCTTGGTGTGGATTGCTCCTACCTCGGGTTGTACCTCTACCTCCCTTCTTTGCAGTCTCCAATTTCCTCAGTTACTAAATGCTTCCCAGCTAGTCTTCCTTCCTCCAGCTCTCCAGCCCAAGTGGCTACCTGACTTGCTTTATTAAGCACTTTTCTGATCTTGTGATTTCCAAAGGCTGAATGATATCCCCTGGGATTAAGGCTCTTCTACCTCTACATTTTCCGCTGCTCCATTTGAGTCCACCTCCTTGTTACTGTGCTGATGTGACAACTGTAGGAAATGGCCTTGCCTTCCTCTAGGTCTTTGTGTGGGTCACGTGAGGTGAAGTCTGTGAAGGTGCTGTAAACCTGTAGTACACACAGCATTAATTCTGGTAGTGAGGTATGTTTGCTTCCTACGCTGCTATGACAAGTGACTAAAAAACTGTGGCTTCAATATTTTAATTGTATTTATAGATAAAAGCATATTTATAGGTTCCAGGTAGATAGATCTGTTGGAGGGAGGTTATTATTCAACCTAGTACATACTTCTTTCTGAATTCTACTTTTTCACTCCTCAGAAATACTTTATATTAGTGTTTCCTGATGTTAGGCATCTATTATATGCTATAGGTGCTATAGTAACCCAGATAGGTGTTTTATTGACCTTTAGGGATTTTACAGCTTGGTGGAAAATATGTAGACACTAAAACCCAGCTAAAGTGTCAGATTTATATTACAGATAAGGCAGAACAAGCTGCAAAATCCACTACTATTGTCTATCTTGGGCCTTTGGCTTTAGCTTCCCACACATTTTGATAAGATAATGAGGACAACTGGAATAAAGTATTCCATATTTGCACAGAACCTGTTGCAAAGATGGGGTTGTGAGGTTCTGGAGCAGATATAGAATTAACTAGCAGGCAGCACCAACAGGCTCTGCTCACCATCTGCTGCCTCAGCTTTAGTGCAGCACAGGGAGGATGGTTTAATTGGAGAACCCTGCAGCCAAATGTTTCAACATTCCACAGGGAATGCCAAGGACTACCCATGTGTAAGGCACTTCTCAGGGGGGAATCGATGGTTTCTTCCTCTTTATCTGAGACCCTTGATGATGAACCACTTGATCTTGAGCCTATACTTACGGTCTCACTATTTTGATACAGGTCCATTGTTGTTTGATGCATAACACCACCACTTTTTAGCTACCTCAGTGTTTGACCCAATTTTCAGTTGCTCAAATAGGCATCGAAGGAGAGAGAATACAGTGGGCTCTGCCACAATCATTTTGAGTATGGAATGGCCTGTTCTTGGCACTGCATTTTAGGAAGGAAATGAAAAACTGGAGCTTTTGCAGAGATGGATTACTAGGTTGACTCTTGATTAGACTTATATTTTGCCATAAAGAAAGATAAATGAGTAATTTGTGGAAAATGAATGCCTTTTGTTAAGTGAAATAAATCAGACATAAATATCATGTTTTCTCTTATATGAGAAATGTAAAATAAAAATAAATAGCAAGAAAAAATATAGTTAATAGGAATTTGAGAAATAGATCTTTCTTAAAGGTGAAGGTGGATCAAAAGATGGAGAGAGGGAGAAGGGAGAGGAAAGATAGGGGATGAAAAAAGAAATTAAGATATATATGTACATCGAGGAATGTAAAACTTATGTATTATACACATGTACTAATTTAAAAAAAAGATGATTGTTGGGCCTGGAGATATTTCATAAGAAAAATCCATGAAAGAGAATGGTAGGTTGGATGTCCATTTTAGAAGAGTCATTTAAAAAAAGCTTTGTCATGTGGAGGCTGCCCAGTATAGATAGATGTCAAGAACTTGGTTGTGCTTCAGACAGTAACAGACTGGGCCCTAAATCTCAAACTTTGCTTTTCAGTAAACCTGTCTTGGGCTACTCCATTCCTCTTTTTTTTTTTTGAGACAGAGTCTCGCTTTGCAGTTCAGGCTAGCCCTGAGCTCACTATGTAGCCCAGGCAAACCTTGAACTCAGCAATCCTCCTGTCTCTGCCTCCCAAGTGCTGGGATTACAGGCGTGAGCCAGCACGCCTGGCATTGTGGAATGTGGTGCTGATTGCTGGTTGATTGCTGGTGGGCATGAGTCACCACGCCCAGCATTGTTGTATGTGGTTACCGTGACTGAATTCAGGACCTTGCGCTTGCAAGGCAGATGCCAGGCGCCGGAACCTCCGAGCTAAATCTCCGGCCCCTCCATTCGTTTTAAGGCTCAAGTTCCCTTCTGAAAATTGGAGATAGATTAGTGTTTACTTTGTAATTTCCAGGTGTGGGTTGTACCCAATGCTCTGGATGTTGCAAGACTTGATGAATGACCAGTGTAGGTATTATTAAATTTTCTGTGTGTTAAGGAATGAGAATAAAAGGAGGAGAGTCAGAAGGAGCAGATTTAGACTTAATATGTTTAAGAAAAGAACTTTTCAGCTGTGACAGCTTTTGCATGGAACTGTGACTTCCTAGATCTGAATTTTGAAGCCTCAGCTCAGTGTCCTACATCATTGATGGAAGGAGTAGAATGTGAGGGAGAAACAGACCAGCTCTTGTCTATGGTACTTTCCAATTCTTTGAGTACATCGTATTTTATACTATGACAAGGTTTCATTATATATGTGTTTGAAATGACAGGCTGCAGCAAAAGAAAGACTCTGCCCTTTTCTTTATAAATGTTACCACCACCACTACCACCCTCACTTCCACCTCTGTTCCCTCATGGTCTGAGTGTGTTGTGAGCCTCTAGCCAGGGAAGTTGTCTATATAGGCATCGCCCTCTGCTCCTCTGATCTTCAGCCATCTGGACCATGGGGGTGTGCAGGGAACATGCTGTTGACTCATATGCCATCCCCTGCTGGATTCTTTAAATGGCCCTTTTGGCTGGAGCTGTGGAGCATCCAGGCCCTCCCTCTCACTCACACCTTTTCTAAATACTCAAGAGAGAAGGGCATGTGAGGGAAAACGTGTAAAGATCCAGAAAAATGGAAAGATGGTTGGGTGGTCCCTGAGGGCAACTGGACAAAAAGTTACTGGCTTTCTTCAATCTAGTTTTAGAATCTGTGATGCAAAGTATGATGCCCAGAATAATGTCTTCAAATGGTGCTTGAGAAGCTTCCAGGTTTCAACCAAATCCCTCAGGGATCTCTGGGATGGACTGAGTGGGTGGGCTCTAGGGCTTTTCCTTCCCCTGTCACCCTGTTCATCCTAACACCTTCACTTTTTCCTACTTTTCCCTCTTCACCTGGATCATGCTCCCCTAACATATTTGCTTGTTGGCTCCTGTTCGTTATTCAGCTTTCAGATCTTCCCCAATTGTGAGGATAATTTAAAAGGGGAACATAATATAGGAACATAAAGAACCTTAATTAACTGTACAGTGTAAAACTAGCAAGCTGACATTTTATCACATGCTCAGGAAGCAGACTTACACAGAACATAAAGTTCCCACTTCCATTTTCTATTTGAGCATCCTTTTATGGCTATTTTTTTGCACCACTCTTATTATCTATATATTTATAGTTTTTAACCTGTTTACCTTTTTCTGACTGTCTACTGTACCAAGTAGGAAGCCTTATGATGCTTAATCCTGTTCTTACTCTGTGCTGGTTCAAACTGAACCTCTAGTTCTTTGTACAACTTCCAAATCATAGACTGTAATAGGTATTGATCTTACCTGACTTAGGGGCCAGGCAACCCTTTCACGGAGCAGGTTTGCTCATCTGCTGTGAACTGTGGCTGCTCTCTTCAAGGATTCACTTCTTGGGGTGTACCTGTGCTGAGTAGAATTGTGAAAGTTCTTTCCACCTACCTGCCAACAGGTACCAGGTGTCTATAGGCAGTGCCTGACTGGAGCTTTGTCTCAAGATGGATAGACTTTGCAGAACATTTTGTTCTCCGCAGATCCTTACAGATTAAAGCACAAACTAGATTTCTTGTAGTGACCTTCATTTCCTTCTCTTCTCTGTTCTGTCCCTTTTCTGAGTTCCCTTCAATTCACTTGCTTCTATCATCTGACTCCTATAATTTGATATCCTTCCCAAATAGAAAATACATTCACTTTCATCTGAAGATCTACAAAGGTCATTTATTAGAGCATCAGCTCAAAGTCCAAATATGTAACTCCCACCATTTCAGAAGCTCCATCATCTAAGTGATCTGTATGTGGAGGAGCCTGAGTATGACAGATTAAGTGCAATTTGAGGGGGCACAATTCTTCTCCAACACCAGAAATAAGGTGTCCACTCCCAATAGATAGTGATAAGATGGAATAGAAATACAGTAACAGATGTCTCAGTTCAGACAGGATAAATAGTAAAATGGAGTCACCAGTCCAATGTCATTTTGCATCCCTCCTGAGAAATCTGTTTGATTTCTGGGCCTGGGAAAAGTCACCTGTGGTTCTTAGCTTGGTACTTGAAACCTTTGGAATTCGTTACTCCCAAGTGCTTTCCTACACAAGTATTAACAAGGCCCAGTTTTGCTTAGTTTGTGAAGTTAGTGGGATCAGATGCTTAGGCTCAGTTTTATAACCAGATTGCTTCTGAGACAACTAGACACAATCATTATGACATATAAAATGATGACTCCTTAGTAGAAAAATTTGGAGCTGAAAAGTGGTCATTGTTGGAGGGCAACCTGCTGTGTAGGAGTGTGTGTGTGTGTGTGTGTATTTTAATCTCCAAATGAGTAGAAGAACAAGGCCAGTGGAATATAAAGTGCAAGGAGGTGTATTTTAGCTCAGAAACAGAGGAGTCCAAAAGTGTTTGAAGATTAACCATCCTTCTGTGCTTTTCCTCCAAGCTTTCCACAATCAGCAGGCCTGCTGGTTGCTTCTCTTCTTTCCTGTGAGATGTTCTTTGAAAGAGGTAAGGTTGGGCCAGGAATTTAGCTCAGTGGCTCTGGCATCTGCCTTGTAAGTGCAAGGTCTTGAGTTCCATCCCCAATAACCACATACCACAATGCTGGGCGTGGTGGCTCACGCTCACCAGCAATCAGTACCACACACCACAATGCTAGGCGTAGTGGCTTATGCTTGTAATCTCATTACCTGGGAGGCAGAGACAGGAGGATTGCTGAGTTCGATGCTGGCCTGGACCACATAGTGAGCTCAGGGTTAGCCTGAAGTACAAAATGAGACCCTGTCCCAAAACAAACAAAAACAAAAACAAAACATAGGGTTCTAAGAAAGAATCAATACACAGATTAACAGTCAGATTTAGTTACTTGCTAACTGCCAGTATGTTTGTAGAGTGTGAAGGTACTACAAATAACAAGATAGACCAAGTGTTATGTTAGTAATCAAGGTTGTGAGTTTAGATGTCAGACAGCCTTGGTCACCTTCTCAAGTGTTACTTGTGATCTTGGGTGTGTTATATATGTTTCCTAGTCTTATTGTCAGTGTTTTTTTTTTCACTCATCACAGTGCCCTCAAATTTTTATTTGTGTCATAGCAGATGTTAAAATTTTATTTTTGAGTTTGAATAATATTCTACTATATGCTTAATGATATTTTATTTATCCATTCATTTATGGATATAGATTTGAATTATTTTCCTTTTTGACTATTGTGATAATACTGCTCTGAACTTGGATGTGTAAATCTAAAGTAGATTTTTTTTTTGAGACAGGGTCTCGCTTTGTAGTTCAGGCTGGCCCTGAGCTCACTATGTAGCCCAGGCAAACCCTGAACTCAGCAATCCTCTTGTCTCTGTCTCCTGAGTGCTGGGATTACAGGAGTGAGCCACCATGCCCGGCACTGTGGTATGTGGTATTAATTGCTGGTGGGCATAAATCACCATGCCCAGCATTGTATGTGGTCACCGGGGATCAAACTCAGGACCTTGCACTTACAAGGCAGGCGCTGGAACCACTGAGCTAAATCTCTGGCCCTAAAGTAGATTTCTTTTAATAAAAGAAATGATTAAATAGCATACTGTAAACATATTGTAGCTTCAGGGTCTTTGCTTGGTTTTCTATAGGATATTCCAGCTAGACTGTCAACATATTATCCACCCAAACTAATGAAGATTACTAATGTCTTAATGTAACCAAGTACAGTGGTCAGCTCTCTGACCTTATCCTATGGACTCTGTGGCATTGATTGATATGTAGTTCCTCCCTCATCCTATAGATACATTTTTTATTTCTTTATTTTTATTTTTGAGACAGGGTTTCACTTTGTAGTTCAGGCTGGCCCTGAGCTCACTATATATCCCAGGCAAGCCTCGAACTCATCAATCCTCCTGCCTCTGCCTCCTGAGTCCTGGGATTACAGGCGTGACCCCCATGCCTGGCATTGTGGTGTGTGGTACTGATTGCTGGTGGGAGTGAGTCGCCACACCCAGTATGTTGTATGTGATGACCAGGGATCGAACATAGGATCTTGCACTTGCTAGGCAGGCGCTGGAACTACTGAGCTAAATCTCTGGTCCAATATAGACATATTTTTTTTAAACTTGCTATCTAGGATACCCCCTCTCTTCATTCTCTTTTGTTCACTGGCTGATCCTTCTCAGTCTCATTTGCACCCTATTCCTCACTTCCCAGACACATCAGTGTTAGAGTACCCCTGAGCTGAGTCCTCTGGCCTCTGTCTTTCTTCTATGCCCATTACCTTGTTCTCATTTAAATCCATGACTTTAAATACCACTTGTCACTGGTCCCCAATTTGTAATTAGAGCTGTTCTCCCTGCATTTATTCAGTTGTTCACTTAACATCTCACTTTAATGTCTAATAATGTCACAGACTGAACACATGCAAAACCAAGTTCTTTGTTTTTTTAATTCCCATCTCTTCTCTCTAGTTGTTCAATCCTAGTTATCCATTTCCATTCTTGCAGTTCATTCAGACTAGCTGCCTTGGAGCTATCTTTTGCTTCACTCTTTCTCTCGTCATCAGTCTACCTGGGAGTCATGCCAGCCTCATGTTTAAAACATGCAACTCAGTTTGTCTATAACTTTACACTCCTACCCTGTGCAAAACAGCTCCAGCAGCCCTAGTCCGTTTGGTTTGTCCTATTCCCATACTCTTCCAAAACCATTTTGTCATACAACAGTTCGTGTACTCCTATAAGAATGTCCTTCATATCATGCTTTGCCTATGCTAAGACCTTCTAGTGGATTCTCATTTTTCTCAGGGAAAACCAGTTTTTCCCTATTCTCATCTCCCACCCCACACACGTTTAGCATGTACTCTTCTCTGCATGAAATAATTAAACAATTTGTTTATTTTCTCTACATCTTTACTTACTTGTCACTTTCCTATGAAGCTTTTCCTGACTATTCTGTTTAAACTTGCAATTGATCATCCCCTCCCAGTGTGGGCCAATCACTTTAGATTTCTTTATAACATTTATTACAAATGGGCATAGTTTCCTTTTAAAGTTATGTCCTTTTCTCCATTGGAATGTTGAATGAAAGACCCTTGAGGATTGAGAAATTGGTCTGCTTGGTTCTCTTCTACATTTCTTTATCCTCTGCATCAAACTGTTTGGATGCATGAACCTGTCACATCTTATAATTGATGTGACTTGGTATTACAAATGACAGTGTTCTTGTCACAGGGGATTGAACTTAGGCCTACGTATGTGTCATATAAGTACTCTACCACTTACCGACATTGCAGTTCCAAGAATGGCAGTTTGAAGACTGGCTTAAGATTCTTTGGCATTCTTACCTGGAATCTAAACATGTTTATGACTGCTTCAACATACAGAACATGGCAGATGTAATGCTGTGGTCTTACAAAGTTTAGTAAAAGATCATGCAGTCTCATGTTTGTTTCCTGGAACACTTGCTTTTGCTATTTTTTCACTCAAATATAGAATGTCATGATACCTAGAAGCTGCCATGTGGTGAGGGAGCTCAGGGCACACGGAGTTCTGTGTGTTAGACTGACAATTACAGCTAAGTCATTTTCCAGTCATAATATTAAATATATGAATCAAGATGCATTTTGAGAGTGAATCCATCAGACCCGTATTCTAGGCTCCAGATATACTACTATAGCGTTGAGCTATTTCTACTCTACGCCCTGTACATTTCCTTACCTACACTGCATAACTGTAAGACAATGGTAGTAATGTGATACCTCTGGGTTTGTGGTGGTTTGTTAAAGAGCAGTACATTTCAAGAAAACTATGGGAAAAGACCATATAAAATAACAATTACTTTTTGAAAGAAAGTTAAATTTGGAGACTTTTCTTTGGCTTACTGAAAAAAGTATAGGATATATGAATTTCATTTCGCCAGGCTTGTCTTTGAAGCTGGCATCCATTTAGATGAACTAACTAGGCTGTAGAGTCTTATAAGTGCTGAGAAATGTCATTCTTATGAGCCATGGAGATTTCATGCTCAAAATTTCAGGTTCTCGCTGGATCTCCATGTTAATCACCTAAAGGAGCTGATGGTTTTAGACTAGCTAGGATAGCTAGCGAAATGATAGGGAGATACTAAGGTGGACACCAATGTCACAATGTGACATTATTTTGTTAAAAGTACAGGAATTCTGACACTGGAAGGGTCTAAGAAATGCTCTCCTCAAGCTCTTGTTTGACAGTGAGTCAGAGAGGAGTGGGTATGTGCCCAATTCTCAAGCAGGGGCTTGAGACTCTTGACTACAAACATAGTGTTCTTTCCTTTGAAAAAAAATTTCTCATCCCAAAGTCTGGTTTAAAGATGAACTTCTGGCATGCTGAGACTGGTTCTGTGAATGAGTTACAGCAGTACATACAATTTTTTTTATATGTGTGCACTTATGTACTTTTTTTTAATTTTTTGAGAGAATCCACACATTTCACTTGATTCTTAGAGAAATCTGTGATCAGAAAAGTCTTAAATGCAACTACACTTCATGACCTAACATTGTCATTTAAAACCTGTCAGAGTAAGTTAAATCTCGTACTCACTGAAAGTTTCATGAGGAAACAGCAAATGTTCCTAGGACAATTTATTAGTTAAGATTAAGTGCACAAGGCTGGAGATTTAGCTCAGTGGTTCCAGTGCCTGCCTTGCAAGCGCAAGGTCCAGTTCAATTGTGGTAAACACATACAATAATACCTGGTGTGGTGGCTATGCCCACCAGCAATCAGCACCACATACCATAAATGCCAGGTGTGGTGGCTCATGACTGTAATCCTAGAACTCAGGAGGTAGAGGCAGGAGGACTGCTGAGTTCGAGGCTTGCCTGAGCTACATAGTGAGCTCAGGGCCAGCCTTAACTACAAAGCGAGACCCTATCTAAAAAAAAAAAAAAAGATTAGTGCACAATGGCTGCATTTGCTAGGATGGTACTGTTGGTTAGAGCATTGCAGCAACTCATCTGTCTGTTTAGGAAAACCTGGCAAACAACCACACACTAAAACTCTTTTGTGATTCAAAAGCAGCAAACAATGCAAGACTAATAAGATGTTTGTTCTATGCACAGCTATTGCTGTAGTAAAAGCAGAAAGCTTGTATTTCTGCAGACAAAACTTGGAATCTCAGTGTCTTAATAGAAGTTTATATGTCATTCACACTTGTACCTAGTGTAGGAACTCAACACCCTTTTCAAATAGTGTTCTATGGGTTCAAGCTCTTTTTTTTTTTTTTTTTTGAGACAGGGTCTCTCTTTGTAGTTCAGGCTGGCCCTGAGCTCACTAAGTAGTCCAGGCAAGCCTGGAACTCAGCAATTCTCCTGCCTCTGCCTCCCGAGTGCTGGGATGACAGGCGTGAGCCACCACGCCCGGCACTGTGGTATGTGGTATTGATTGGTGGTGGGCGTGAGTCACCATGCCCAGCATGGTATGTGGTTGCCGGGGATCAAACTCAGAACCTTGTGCTTGCAAAGCAGGCACCGAAACCATTGAGCTAAATCTCCTGCCTGGTTCAAGCTCTTTTTGTCTTAGGGCTCTGCCATATTCTTCTGTCTTAGCGTCATTCCCTTCTATTCAGCAGACAGACAAGAAGGAAAATTGAGAACTAGATAGAAGTTTTTGTAGAGGGTAAATTTTTCAGTTTTTTATTCATGTTTTGGCTGGTAAAAATAAGTCCTATCTAGGGATGTGGGTAGTAGTGTGGTCGTAGGGGTTAGCAACACTGAAAGAGGAGCATAAATGTTTTTTGGGCGACTATCCCTCTCTGCTTCAGAGTTAAGAGTCTCAGAGGTACATGAGACATCTGAAATGGGACTTTCAGACAATTCATTTGTGTGTATACAGTTTATGTTACTGAGAAACTGAAGATATAAATGAGTTCTAGAGTGTATAATAGATACTGTGAAATAGAAAATATTCCAATGGTAAAGGGGGTAGGGGTATATAATGTGGGGAAAAATGCAATGGTAAAACAAAAGGAAACAAAACATATATATATATATATATATTTATATATATATATATATATATATACATACATATATACATATATGCGGTTGGGGATTGTAGAGTAAGCAGGGGGATGGGAAAAATGAGAATTGAATCAGTCATATACTGGTACAAATTTTCAATGTTGATTGTGATTATGATGTATATATAAAATGTACCAATAAAATCAATTATTTTAAGAAAAGGAAGAAGGGGCAGAGATTTAGCTCAGTGGTACTGGCGCCTGCCTCGCAAGCAAGCCCAAGGTTCTGAGTTCGATTCCCGGTAATCACATAAAACAGTGCTGGGCGTGGTGACTTACACCCACCAGCAATCAATACCAAATACCAGAGTGCCAGGCGTGGTGGCTCACACCTGTCATCCCAGCACGCAGGAGGCAGAGACAGGAAGATTGCTGAATTCGAGGCTTGCCTGGGCTACATAGTGAGCTCAGGGCCAGCCTGAACTACAAAGCAAGACCCTGTCTGAAAATACACACACACACACACACACACACACACACACACACACACACACACACACACACACACCCCAGGGAAAAAAAATGGAGAAGTCTTTCAAATTAAAAAAAAATCAGGTGCTCTTTAGAAACTAGGGGAAGTCAAACAGAAAAATGATTTAGTTTAGAAAAATCACAATTCTCTGGTAATAGGATTTTTTTTTTCCTGAGTGCTGGAATTACATGCATGAGCCCCCATCCCTGGCTTTATTCTTATTTTTAAGGAATGACACAGAGGGAAAGGGCTCAATCTGGAGTATGACATAGTTCATTTTATAATAGAATTTGCTAATTGTAGAAATGAGAACTGACCTCATTTTTGTGAAAAAGTCACCATAATTTAGCTTTTTAAATTTTCATTTGTACTTAATGTTTTTGTGTTTGGCAGAAATTATACCACCCTGTATTTTTACCCTATGGTTTTTATTTTCACTCTTTTGCTTTGTTGTTTCTTGACTATTTTTGTTTTATGCAACAAAACTCATGATTTTTTTTTTTTTTTGATTTTTGAGACAGGGTCTCGCTTTGTAGTTCAGGCTGGCCCTGAGCTCACTATGGTGCCCAGGCAAGCCGCCACAAACTCAGCAATCCTCCTTTCTCTGCAGGCGTGAGCCACCACACCAGGCACTGTGGTATGCGGTGTTGATTGTTGGTGGGCGTGTCTCCACGCCCAGCATTGTATGTGGTTACCGGTGATCAAACTCAGGACCTTGTGCTTGCAAGGCAGGCGCTGGAACCACTGAGCTAACCCTCCGGCCCAAAACTCGTGATTTTAAATCTGGAATGGGATTGACTATGATCATGAATTTAATTTCTCAGGCTTCTTTTAAAAATAATTTCGATACCTGGTATCAGAATTGGTGACCTATGAAATATAATTCTACCACTGTAACATTTACTACGTAATAACTCTGACAAATGACTAATTTTCTACTTTTTTCTCTGAGATTTTATGGGTCAGATGATCTCCAGTAATGTTGAAAATTAAGTAGCTTGTTTTAGAACTTCTTCTTCTTTTTTTTTTTGCAGTACCAGGGATTGAACTCAGGACTTTATGCTTGCAAGGCATGTGTGTTGTCATTAAGCTAAACCCCCAGCTCCTAGTTTTAGAGATAGATGTTCTTATGTGCTTAGTCCACTGTGTACTGGAATGGGACTGTTCTGTTGCATGAAAACCAAATATTATAAATTTGTTCTACCAGCTAATGTTATAACTTAAATATACAAATAATTAATAATATTTATTAAAACTTATACTTTCTTAACTTCTAATTACATTTTACTGTCATCCATGATCTTGGGGTTATTATATGTATTGTATCTTTTCATTTGAAAATACTACACAATGCTGTTGTTCTCTCTACCTCCCTTTAGCAGAATACCTGACACTGATTACTTTACAGACAAGAATTTTATTTTGCCTATAGTTTTGGAGGCTCAAAATCTAAGGAGCATGGTGCTAGGTCTGGTGAGGAGCTCCCGTATGTGTATTACATGATGGTAGATGACATCATGGTCAGGGAGCATGGGAAAGGTAAGGGCCCATGGTGAGACAGGTAGAAAGAATGGAGAGGGGCCAGTCTTGCTCTGTTATAATCATTCTCTTGTTAAAACTAACCGGAATCCCACAAGAAACGCCTTAATCTCTTTTGAGGACAGTACCCCCAGTGCCTTCCTGGGCTCCTACTAGGCCCCACCTCTTAGAAGTTCCACCACCTCCCACATTGCCACACTGGGGCTCAGGCTTTGTCATGGGCTCCAAAAGGACATGAGGATCTTGGTTTTTGTATTCTTAAGATAGGTTCAATAGTGAATTCAGTCCATTTCTTCTAGGTGTACGTATGTCCTGACTGACAAGAGAAAATTTTAGATGATTAAAAAGCACAGTTAAAGGGTGAGAATTAGTTTTGCACAGGTGTGCTGACTTTTGCCAATAGTGACTTTTAGGAGATAATCTGTGTCTCATCCTCCTGAAGTTAGACTTATAGTAGTGGTTGCCCAGGACTCATCCCTGAAAATGAGCTTCATGGTCCATAGTCAACATTTCTTAGGCTCTTGGCACAAATACAATGCAATAGAATGAAATCATGTCATTTTCAGGAAAATGAATGGAATTAGAAACTCTCATATTAAGCAAAGCATGCCAGACTTATAAGTTGAAAAGTACATGTTTTCTCTTATATGAGAAACATAAATAAGATTTAGAAAGTTAAATATTTGCACTTATATGAGGAAAGGAAGAAAGCAAAAAAGGAGGAAGGGAGTAAAGAAGGAAGAAGGAAGGAAGGGAAGGAAACAAGGAAAGGAAGGTGACAGGAAAATAGAAGGTAGACTTTTAGAGATGGGAGATGGAGAAAGAATATCAGGAAGTAGGAGGATTAAAGGAAGAGGAGTGTAATGATATTTAAAATGATCAAGATACATACGTGTTCCACTTTCCCAAAAGAAATGTCATTCTGTATTAGTAACATGAACTAAAGAAGGGAAAAAAGAAAAAGAAAAACACCTGCTTATCTGTCCATCCTGATAAACTATGATTTTTTGGTATTTAATTCTTTTGACAATTTTTACATTAATATATCCTCTGTTTATGAAATAGCAGTGACAGTGGTGAAGGGAGTTAATTTTAAATACTTTCACTTAGAAAACACTAGAAATTATATTAGTCCTTCCTGCTGCCAAGGTTTTTTTTTTTTAATTTAAAAGTTACGGTCTAAAGTCTAGAGCTGTTTAATATTGACTATTCTAAAGTGATTTTTCAGGAAGCCTAAATAAGTCCTAATGAAACTGCTGTGTAAGTGACCAGTGTCAGCAGCCTGGATTCACCCTTTGTTTATTCCTGCTCTTTCCTGTTCTCCTAACTCTGTTGATAGTTACTGAGAAAATCAGTATTTGGTCTGAACAAATCTTATCTGTGTGTCTTCGGCTAAGACAACTTTTCAAAAAAATCTTGACAAAGCTGTTCTTTTGAGGAGAGGCATACAACAAACCAGCCTTTAAGCTTAAAATTGCAATAATGTCCATTCTTTATTTAAAGAAGTAGTCTTCCTTTTTCTAGGAGTTATTGTACTTACATCTGGCTTTAAGCATTTTTTCTGTCCTGTAACACTGTTTATTAATGCTGATTTTAATTTCTTGGCATCATGATATGGAAACATTATCACCCACACTTGTGAATTTTGAACAAGGGTGGAAACTCAGATTTGGAAGCAAAAAATTCACAGGATTTCGTCAAATCACTGCAAAAAAAATGTCACAGTTGTACTGAAATGGTTTTAAATTGCTCATTTCAAACATACCTCAGTAGCAAAATGCCATGCGTGCAGCGAATTTGCAACCACGTTAGTCATTTTCTTTATTCCATTCCTTCGCTGTGTTTGTGTTGGGAGAATAGAGTAATGTAATTTAGTAAATTATGATTTGATGGCGGGGCATCAGCCCTGGTGTTGAGCAGTATTTGGACTATGATTACTTGCTGGCTTTGTCACAGTTGGCATTAATTATTGATGGAAGTTTCAGAAATAGCGCATGTGCCAGGAGCGTTTCACTGGAACGCAGGCTGCAGGCAGGAGAGATGCTAAAGAGTGTGGGGGAAGAGGCACCTGTGGCTTGTTTATGTCTGTGCACAGGGAACCTGGACTCAGTGGGCTGTGTGATAGCTGTGTAAAGGTCATGGTGTAACGGAAGGATGAACCGTCAGGCTTATTTCTATCGTGTTCCTCCCCAGGAATTGCACCGAAGAAGCCAACTTCAGCCCGAGCCAGCCAAGACCAAGGCTCTCCAGACCGTCATCGAAATGAAGGTAGGCACTGAGCATATTTGTCAAAAACAAACTGACTGGGGGTACCTAACAAATGTGTGAAATTGATCTTGTGGTTTTTTCTATGTACCTGGTGGGTGCTTTGCTTCTGGATCTTTCTGCCTTCCTGGGTACATTTAATTTATTGGCTTTTTAATTAGGGTTCCTTTTTTAGGCATATGAATAAAGGGCTCAAGTGTCTTTTGCTGAAAGAAGCTGGGTTCATTTCCAGAGTATGTCCAATGCATTTAACCCTAAAGGAAGCTTTGTATGTGCTTTAAAAGTAAATTTCTAAGGCTGGAATAATCTTCTCCATTCATATTACAATGAAAAGGCACTTTTGAAAAACAGGGTTTTATAAAGGAAGTTATTTTACATGCATTAGAAGTATTGAATAATTAAAATCACTTTATCAGCAAAATTTACTTTTTAAAGAATAGCAGTTTCTTTTGACTCCAGTGTTTTCTCCTAAACAAGCCTGGAAATAATCATTTATTAAAAGCTCACAAAGTATCCTATTTGACTGTGGGGGCATAGAGCTAGACTATGGAATATAGCAGTCGTTCTGAGTAGATTCATTGTCAAGAACAATGAAGTAAATGACAGTGGCCAGGCCATGATCTATAACTAAGATGCAGATCTAAATGAGAAGCAGTTGCTTTGCCAATACCTAGAAATACCAGGTTTTTTACTTCCAGTTTTTGATGGAAGGAAGCAAGTTATAAAAATGCTTACTTTAGCAATAAATACTTCTTAATTCAAACTCTTCTGTTAAGAAAAATGTTTCATAAAGATGTTGATAGTCTGCAAATTCTATACTTGAGCTTAACACTCAAGGGGGCTTCCTGGACACCATCAGCTTACAAAAACATTCTCAGTCTTGGTGATAGGATAATGATTTTTCTGTCTTTTTTGAACTATATGATTTTGAATTGTCTGCCAAAAAATCCCTAAGTCCTAAGGCAAAGAAACTAATATTAACTATTGAATTCTTGGCTTGTACAGTTCTCACTTGGGGTTCTTTTTTCTCATCAATAGCAATGTTTTTATCCAAGTAGTGTTTTTGTGTGGGTGTGCAAATAATGTAGAACTTTGGCTTTAAAACATATGTCCCTCCAGTGAGGTATGTTAAGTCAAGGCTTTCACGATGTATTTGTAGCACATTAGTTTGGAAATCTATTGAAAGGGCCAAATAATTACTAATTCTGGCTCATCAGTTGTTATGAATTTATGTAATTTTAATTTATTTTGAAAAAAACATAGTCTACATTGGGGGGCAGTGTTTTATAAATGAAATTTCATTCTTTTATTCTCATTGCAACCAAACCTGAAACATGGTTGAAGCTTAAAAAAAAAGTAAAAATCGCTGGGCGTGGTGGCACACGCTTGTAATCCCTGCACTTGGGAGGCAGAGACAGGAGGATTGCTGAGTTCCAGGCTTGCCTGGGCTTACATAATGAGCTCAGGGCCAGCCTGAACTACAAAGTGAGACCCTGTCTCAAAAAAAAAAAAAGTAAAAATTAAAAAAAAATACAAATATAAAAGACTTTATTTTTATTTTGCATGTAGTGGTTCAGTTCTCCTTCTACTTATCTTCCCAGTCCCCAATATAAATAGTAAATGACAAAACGAGATATATATAATCTATTTCCAAATTGTCTTTTTTTTTTTTTTTTGAGACATGGTCTCGCTTTGTAGTTCAGGCTGGCCCTGAGCTCACTATGGTGCCCAGGCAAGCCACCGCGAACTCAGCAATCCTCCTGTCTCTGCCTCCAGAGTGCTGGGATTACAGGCGTGAGCCACCACCTCCCGCACTGTGGTATGCGGTGTTGATTGCTGGTGGGCGTGTCTCCACACCCAGCATTCTATGTGGTTACCGGGGATCGAACTCAGGACCTTGTGCTTGTGAGGCAGGTGCTGGAACCACTGAGCTAACCCTCCGGCCCTATTATGTATCTTTTATTTTGCTCTTTATTTATAATTTCAGTTTCTCATGTAAGGGAAAACATATTCTTGCAGCTTTCTGAAGCAGTTGTGAAAATATTCTTTTCTGGTGTCTTTATGAAATAGGCTAAAAAAATACAGTGAATGCTCCTACTGTATGCCATCCAACAGAAAGGGATGTCTGTAAAACACTAGGCATATCCTCATCTACCATATTCACCAAATCTTTACCATGCTATTTCTGGCTCTTCCTAGAAATCAAAATGACCATGAGAGGTAAATGTTTTGAATCAATTCACAATCTATAGGAAGCCATGCCAGAGCCTGCCTGCAATCGGACAGCACCTGAGTCGGGGGGTGAGGATGAAGAAAACACAAGACAAAGATGGGATTGGGAGGACCTCTCAATTAGTACTGAATAGGCACCGTATTTATTGATCAGGCTATATTTATACTGATTTAGAAGGGTAACATGACATCAATAATGGTTACTGTTATCTTATATATTTATCATTGGGTTGGTAGAAACAAAAACAGGTAGTCAAGAAATCAGTACATTTCTTAGGAATGAGAATAGAAACAAAATGGTAACTATAAACATGATGATCATAAGTCTGGAATCAATTTCTCAAAATGTCAAACTACAATTCTCTTATATCTTTTCCCTAACTCTAATTTCCTTGTACTATTTTCTATTAATGCTTAACTTTTTTTTTTTTTTTTTTGAGACAGGGTCTCTTTTTGTAGTTCAGGCTGGCCCTGAGCTCACTATGTAGCCCAGGCAAGCCTGGAATTCAGCACTCCTCCTGTCTCTGCCTCCCGAGTGCTGGGATTACAGGAGTGAGCCACCACGCCTGACACTGTGGTATGTGGTATTGATTGCTGGTGGGCGTGAGTCACCACACCCAGCATTGTATGTGGTTACTGGGATTGAACTCAGGGCCTTGCGCTTGCGAGGCAGGCGCCAGAACCACTGAGCCAAATCTCCAGCCCTAATGCTTAACTTTTAATAGAATAAGACCAGAAGAATAAGTATATCCATCGTATAGTTAATTCTTCTAACTCTATTGAACTCTATCCTAACCTACATAGCAACTGGAAGGAAAACAGCATGTTACTAACTTGAGAGACAATGGTCAGCAGGCCCAGCACAGGAATAGGGGAATTTTCCCAGGGCCAGGGCATGTTTTCTGGTGGTAACCCAGGGCAGCTCCATGTTAGAGCAGAGCCTCTGGTATATTTGGGGCAGCACCATAAAGTGCAGACCCCTGACTCAGAAGTTATTCTCCAAAACCCCAGACATAAATGCCTGGTCCAATTACACCATGCTGAGCCACTTCCCACAAAGCCACAACAATACAACTAAAAATACTAATGGAAAATAATTTCCAAAACTAGTTCAGAAAGTGTCAAGAATGATTGGATAAATGTTGTTGATGTAGGAGAGGGTATGTTGAGGGAGATTAATAATGGCAATCTGTCTTTTACTGTAGTAAGTTACAAAAACATCGTATTTTTGGATAACACTCATAGAAACTTTGCATCAACTAGGGAAAGGTGTTCATTGTGAAATGTTACTTTACCTGAGGCACTATGTGGAACCACAGTCTCATAGATCTAGTATATTTCTATGTGCTCCTCTGATCTGCGAAGGATGTAATAGTGTGTCACTCTGGGGTGAGCATTGGAGAGGCCACCAGCCTGTACTCAAGTGGGGACAGTGCTCTTGCACACATCACATCTGCCAGCCAGCAGAGCCAGGGGACTGAGATCACCTGAAAGAAAGTGAAAGTAAGTTCAGTGAATAAAACTGTTTGTAATTTATCTTCTTGCAGAAAGCTCCAAATTTTACTTTTGATCCCGATTTGTTCTGGCAGGTATGTTCCAAGCTTGCATGTAGAACGTTGTATGCTTTTCTTGGAAAAATTAGTTACTTGTAGACATGATACTTCTCCCTTTCCTCATTTTGTGCCTAAAGATTCTTTACAATATTTCTTTTTTCTGTTCTTATGGAGAACTGTCAATAAGAATGACAGTAAAAGGGGTTGTGTTTTTCATTTTTCTTTCTTTAATGCTAATTCCTTTGAAATAATGTTTCTTACTTATTTTGTTATGGAGATGACACGACATTATGTCCAATAGTTTTACTTTCTTGGTTGCATTCATAAAGATTTACTTTTAAAAACAAAAGAAAACGAATTATAATGATAGCAGTATTTTTCAGATAACTTTTTTTCTAAAGCATCTAAGTGAAAATCTAATCCAAAATGATTACAAACAAAAGGAAATTTATTGGCTCACATAAGTAGAAGAAAGCACAGTATTGCTACAGGCACAGCTTGTTCGAAAGATTCAAAAAGATAACTATCAATTTTCTCTCATTCCATTTTTAAAAATTTTGATTTCCTTATTGTGAGCTCTATTTTCACAAAGGCTTTCCCCACCTTTCTGAGCAACATTTATGCAACTGATGCAAAAATCACCGAAGAAACAGCAGGGCAAATGTTAGGATTTTTTAATTTGAAATTTTTTTTTTTTTTAGTGAAAAAAAGCAAAAAAAGTAATCCTAGAGTAAGGATAATTATTGAGTTGGAATTTAAAACTTCAAACTTAACGGGTCAGATTGAAAAAAAATGCATGGAGTTTCTTCATGCTCATTTGTTTAATACTTTAAATGATACTTAGTCATTAGGAAAAACAGCTTTCTGTTACCACAGCAGAATTATCATTTTTACAGCAGAAATTGTCAAATGGAACACTTGTGAGTGATGTAAGGGTTTTAGGAAAAGGTGCAGAAAATATATATGATTTGTGGAATTTGTTAACCTAAGTGAATTAATAAACCATGAACATAATGTCACTAGTGGCAGCATTTTCATTGGTAATTGAAGTGAGGTTAGTGGGTATTTGGCTTTCCATTCATATGACCTGGTCAGGATTTATGTGCTATGAGGGTTTTGTGAGTTGGAACTCATAAATAAACAACACTAGATTGAGCTTGATATAAGTATCTGAAGCATCCGTGTGCAAATCATTGACTTTGGTAGAGCATGGGTGTAAAGATTGGTATTTTTTATTAAAACTAAGGACTACACTTTATCTTTGGGCCCAGGCAGATGACCACTATTTGGGGTTGGGATGTGATGCTCCCTTGGGTAAAGTTTCTACTAAGAAGTATCTTGGTGTTTGTTCAAATGAAGCCCGTTCAGTTTCACAAGGTGTGGAAGGAATGTACTATAATATTTTATTTTATTTATTTTAAATGGTACTTTTTCTTTTTTTTATGTTTTAATAGTACATGTTTAAAGTACATAATTTTTACATTCCTCCTGTGAATTATGTATATAATACAGTTTAATTCCTTTTTTCTTGCCCTTTTCCTCTACTTCTTCTCGTTCCATTCATCTTCTGATCCCCTTTCCCCTTTGAAAGATCTGCCTACTTCCTCCTATCATTTATCTTTTATTTCACTTTGTATTTATATTTTGGGTTTCTCATATAAGAGCAACTATGTAATATTTAACCTTTTTCATCTACTTTATTTCACTTAACATTATGGTCTCAATGTACAGTAGCATTTTTGTAAAGAATTTGCTCATTGGGCAATTTTATCATGAAGTTGTTTACTAAAATAAATGAATAAAATTTATTTTTCTCTTTTAGAATGTCGTTAATTTAAATAGATTTCCAATAACTTCAAGAAGTATATTAAATTATAATCTGAAAATTAATGTCAGTAATCTACAGATTGATTTATAGCTGGTTTAATATTATATCTATGATTTGAACCTTAACTTGAATGATTATTTTGTTCTTTTCTTCAGAGATGGTGTGGCTTAAAAGGACCAGCCCTGATGTTTTAAAAAGAGTGAAAAGGGCTTGGAGTTTAAATGCTACCTTTTAAAAAAAATGTACCAGTAAAATCAATTTTAAAATGTAGTATAATGTTTTACCCTCAAGGCCACTGGTTGGCATCTTTCCCAATGTCACCTAGCTAGGAAAGGTGAAAATGAATTTGTATCAAATGTAGTATGTGAAATGCTTCCGATTAACTCTCATAAATTTACCAAAACACTGATTTAATCAGAGATAGTGGAAGTTCTTGCTATATTTCTTTTGGCTATAGGCTCTACTTAGGTTTATTTCATTTATCCTTGGGTCTATCTCGAGTCTCAAAGTTATTTCTTCTCATAGGATGCTGTGTTCATAGGAAATTGTGCCAAACTGCCTTTTTTTTCTGGTCAAGCCATAATGGTGACTTTTATCCCTTAAGAATGTGGCCCTCTGGACAAGTTCAGGGGTTGACCAATGCCTCGTGTAATTTTTAAAAATGAGAATGAAAGACACATTGTACAAGTCCCACTGAGAGTACTCCCCCTTTTTTGAACACAGATATCTAGTCATTCTTGCCACTTTGTGGAGCAGTTCATGAAGTCCTCTTTTGGGAATGTCTTTACAAGATGTGATCAGAAATATGGTGAATGTCGTGGTCAACTATTGTTCAACAGAAAGGCAGACTCTGTTCATTGTACCTGTCACACTATGATTTGTAGCTCTTCCGTAAAGTAAAAGTGACCATGCAAGGAAAACATTTGGAATTGACTCAGGACATGAGACAGCCATGACAATTCAGCTGAACAAATTCACAAAAGACTTCCAGAACTGCTTCAGAAAGTGACAAAAACAATGAGATGTGTTTGAAGTGAGGAAAAGTATTTCGAGAGTTATTAATGGCAACATGTCTTTTGCTACCGTAAATTTTTAAAAGATTTAAACATTCACTATATTCTTCAATTATACTTTGTAGCTCAGTGGTGGAGCAGTTGCCTAGCATGTACAAGGCCCTGGGTTTGATCTCCAGCAAGGCAAAAACAAACAGAAAATATCCTTGTTCCTCTTGTGGATATTAAGTAATAGAGATAGAACAGCAATAGCAAAACACCACCTGTAGGACCAGTGACCCTCTAACTGCAAGAATACTGTTCCATATGGGGGCCAGGTACTTGCAGAAGATCTTGGAATAGGCATAACCTTGCCTATGTCACAGAAAACGCTATGGTGAGAAAGAATAAGCTGCTTAAGGTCCTGGAGCAAATTGGTTGGCAGCTGAATAGGAACCTAAGCTTCTCAAAGCTTTTGTGCTCTCCATTGCTGTCTGGTTTCACTACAGATGGCCCATATGTTCAGCTGGTTTTTCTGTCAACATTAATTTTAGAAACTGTACACTGAGGTTTGTACTGTTGAACTATAAAGACATCTCAGACAGCTAGAGGTGTCTATTTACTATTTTTGGAAAGTGGCAGAGCTGTACATTGTGCTCCAAGCATGGCTAATCCATTTTACATGTATGTGTTATTAGCCCTCTAAGTAAGGTTCCAGGTATATGCTTATAGCTAGCACATTCCTTACAACTCTCCTATACTTTAAGTCTTGCTCTGAAGTCTTTTTAATAGCCTGGCAACTTGTTTAAACTTGCAAAGCCCTGTTTTTTGTTTGTTTGTTTAGACAGGGTCTTGCTTTGTAGTTCAGGCTGTCCCTGAGCTCACTATGTAGCAGAGGCAAGCCTCGAACTCAGCAATCCTCCTGCCTCTGCCTCCTGAGGACTGGGATTACAGGCGTGAGCCACCACACCTGGCATGGTGGTGTGTGGTATTGATTGCTGGTGAGTGTGAGTCACCAGGCCCGGTATTGTTGTATGTGGTTACCGGGATGGAACCAGGGACCTTGTGCTTGGTAGGCAGGCTCAGGAATCACTGAGCTAGATCTCTGGCCCAACAAAGCCCTGTTTTTTTTTTTTTTTTTTTTTTTTGCGACAGGGTCTTGCTTTGTAGTTCAGGCTAGCTCTGAGCTCACTATGTAGCCCAGGCAAGCCTCGAACTCAGCAATCCTCCTGTCTCTGCCTCCTAAGTGCTGGGATTACAGGCATGAGCCACCATGCCCGGCACTAACAAAGCCCTGTTTTTAATGTGCACTACTCATGTATAATATCAGGAGCATCCTTCAGCTTTTTTCTCTTAGTCAATTTCATCTTTCAACTTGAAAAAAAATTTTGTTCCATATGACTTTTCCTTAAAAGAGGCTGCAGAGAGGGTGGTGGTGGTGTTTGTTTTCCTTAAACAAGGGTGTGTGTGTGTGTGTGTGTGTGTGTGTGTGTGTGTGTGTGTTTTAAATGATGGGGAAAAAAGAAGGAAAAGGGTATATGGCTGTCATTTAGAAAAAGTAGTATTTACAAAAACTTAGATTTCTTCCCTTTATATGCCCAAAGTCTTATGATGCTTTTGATTCTAAATATTTGACTAACTTCCACTAGATATTGCTTGAAATGTAATTGGATTAAGTTGTGTGAATATAATTCCTAAAGGTGGATCATGGACACCAATGCTGACTGAGTAGCTGTTTTGTGCATGAAGGCATGATAGGCCTTTCAGAAAACTGAGCTTTCAGTCTTAGGGTACTAATGGAAGGAAATATCTCTCTAACACATCAAAGAGCAAAATGATCCATGGGAACTGCAGGGATATTAAATAAGAGAGGTCAGCGATTGCTTCATCAAGCAAGTAGCATTTGAAGAAAGCCTTGAAAGATTGGCATCAATTTTTTTTTTTTTTTTTGAGACAGGGTCTCACTATGTAGTTCAGGCTGGCTCTGAGCTCACTATGTAGTCCAGGCAAGCCTCGAACTCAGCAATCCTCCTGTCTCTGCCTCCCGAGTGCTGGGATTACAGGTGTGAGCCACTACACCCGGCGATTGGCATCATTTTAATAAAGGGAAGTATGGTTTATAAACAGTGGAAGCCATCAGATCAGAGAAAACAAAATTCCAAGATTGTCTAGGAAAGAACATGTCATTCTATTTGGTTGAGAGAACAGTTAAAGCAGTGGATGAAATCAAACCATGAAAAAAGTAGAAAGAAAGAGTTTAATAAAGATTGAGAATTGAGGGCTGGATATTTAGCTCAGTGGTACCGGCGCCTGCCTCGAAAGCGCAAGGCCCTGAGTTTGATCCCAGTAACCACATACAATGCTGGGCATGGTGACTCACGCCCACCAGCCATCAATACCACATACCACAGTGCTGGGCGTGGTGGCTCACACCTGTAATCTCAGCATTCTGGAGGCAGAGACAGGAGGATTGCTGAGTTCAAGGTTTGCCTGGGCTACATAGTGAGCTCAGGGCCAGCCTGAACTACAAAGAGAGACCCTGTCTCAAAAAAAAAAAAAAAGAAAAGATTGAGAATTTAAATTAGTGAAATATAAAGCAAACATATACTAGGTAGAAACACCAATTCCAAATGCTCACTCTTTGAAGAGAGTAACAAAATTGACAAGTCCTGGTTAGAATTAAGAAAAATAGCACAAATAACCAGTGTTACCTATGTGTTACCTATATAAATCATAACAGTAAACAGAGAAGAGGATTTTATTAATAATTTTATAATATAAAATCTTAGGTAAATAGTTAAAGTATTTAAAAAATTGAACTTGTTAAAACTGCATAGAATATCTGTGTAGTACTGTGTACTAAAGAAAGTAAAAGTTTAAAAGTTTACCACCAAACCAAATGAAACAAAAGTCAAAAAACCCAACCAAAGATATCCCCAAGTCTAGATGGTTCCCTCACTCAATTATACCAAATATTTGAGGAAGAGATTAATATACTTACATAGAAATTCTTCCAGAATAGAAAAAGGTAAGCACTTCTTATCTTATTTCCTGAGGCCAACACAAACTTGATGTTACTACCCAATACAGACATTGCAAGAGAAAATTATTAGTAATTGCTTGAATAAACATTGATGCAAAATATCTTGAAAAACAGAATCCAATGAGAAATAAATGACAGGACCAAATTTTATTTATTTTAGGAGTATGAAGTTGAATATATGAATAACAATCACAATCAGAACATTGTCAGTGTGATTTAAGTAGATGTATAAAAAAACATTTGATAAATGCAACAGCTATCTGTACCAAAGACAAATTCAGATTAGAATGGAGGATTTTCTTAATCTAATAAGGGATAGCTACAAAATATCTAAAACAAATATATACAATTGTTTTAGATTTAAAATGTCACCTCAAAGTCATATGTGTTCTGAGGTGGAGCTTTTAGAAAGTCATTGGATCATGGGAGATCTTGCTTCGTTGGTGGGGTAATGCATTGATGAGATAATTTCATAGCATTATTGAGGGGTCATAGAAATTTAGGAGTTAAGGCCTAGTTGAAAGGAATGGTCCATTTGGATATTTCTTTGAGAACTATATCTTTTCTTAGCCCCTCTACCTGTACTTTTTGTCTCCCACATCCTTCTCCCATGATATTTCTGCCTTCTCACAGGCCTAAAAATGATGGAGGCCTCTGACTTTGGACTGAAACCTCTCAAACCTTAGGCCAAAATATCACCTCTCCTCCAAGTGGATTTATTTCAGGTATTTGTCACAGTGATTCATGGCTGTTGTATGTGTTAAAATACTGAAAGCTTTTCCAATGAAGTAAAGGATAAGTCAATAAAGCCTATGCAGTAGGGCTGAATCATAGGAATAAGAATAAGGAAGGAAGTAACAAAACCATATTTTTTTTTTTTTTGAGACAGGTTCTCTCTTTACAGTTCAGGCTGGCCCTGAGCTCACTATGTAGTCCAGGCAAGCCTGGAACTCAGCAATCCTCTTGTCTCTGCCTCCCGAGTGCTGGGATTACAGGCGCAAGCCACCACGCCCGGCAACAAAACCATTTTTATCTACAGGTACCAAAAATGTATATGTAGAAAATCACAATGAATCCACAGATAAACTTACAGATTATAGACCTACATGTATAGAATTTTGCTGTTGGATTTAGACAGTGGTGATGGTTGCACAAACCACTGAATTAACCACTTTAAGAAGCTGGTATGTGTTTTATGTCTTGATAAAGGTATTATTTAAAAATTTAAAAACTATTACAAAGGAAATGATCAATAGTTTTGATTACAAAGGTACATTAGTTCTCGAACTTGACTTTTTCCATGAATCTGATCATAAACTGAGTTGGATGAGAACTGAATCAAACTCAATGCTTAGGCTCATTGTTGATCTTATAGGGTAATTTGATTTTGTTCTCATCCAGTTCGGTTTGTGAACAGAATTGTGGAAAGAATCAACTAAGATACCATTGTATTTAAATAAAAACAGAACTATAAAATAACCAACTAGGAGATTTACTGCTCAGATTTATAGTAAAGTCTTATTATTGTTCTTAATATATAAAGTGATAATATTTATAACATGGAATAAAAGCTTAGTGGAAAATGTACCAAAGTGTGGATAGTGAATTGGGCAAAGAGATAAAAGGTTATTTACCTTGTTTTCTCCCCTAAATGTTCATGTTTTCAATAATATACAAATAACAGTAAGTTTGTTTTAAAAAATCATCAAAAATGGGCCGGAGATTTAGCTCAGTGGTTCTGGGGGGCATCTGCCTCGCAAGTGCAAGGTCCTGAGTTGGATCCCCTGTAACCACATACAATGCTGGGCGTGGTGACTCATGCCCACCAGCCATCAATACCACATACCACAGTGCCAGGCGTGGTGGCTCATGTCTGTCATCCCAGCACTCGGGAGGCAGAGACAGGAGAATTGCTGAGTTCGAGGCTTGCCTGGACTACATACATAGTGAGCTCAGGGCCAGCCTGAACTAGAGTGAGACCCTGTCTCAAAAAAAAAAATTCATCAAAAAGCTTATAGATACACATTAAAATTTTTTTCTAAGCTGAGATGGCTCCCAGGGGAGCTTAGTTTATTTATAAAAACTGACTGTAGGGCCAGAGATTTAGCTCAGTGGTTCCAGTGCCTGCCTCGGAAGCACAAGGTCCTGAGTTCAATCCCCAGTAACCACATATAATACTGGGTGTGGTGACTCACGCCCACCAGCAATCAATACCACATACCACAGTGCCGGGTGTGGTGGCTCACGCCTGTAATCCCAGCCCTCAGGAGGCAGAGACAGGAGGATTGCTGAGTTCAAGATTTGCCTGGGCTACATAGTGAGCTCAGGGCCAGCCTGAACTATAAAGTGAGACCCTGTCTCAATAAACAAAACAAAACAAAACAAAACAAAACAACTGTCTGTACTTCAGCTTTCCAGGCTATGCAGTGGGTCCATGATACCAGCCTGTATAGGGCTTTATAGGTAATTAAGAAGGATTAAGGTACGGAAAAATCCTAGTATATTGTAGATACTCAAGGAATCCTTTGCCTCTCTCTCTTATGTTTTAGTTTTGAAATTGAATTTTATGTGTAAAAATGAACTGGTATATTTTAACAGGCACTCTCAGAGAGAAGGAACTAAACTTACCTCGGGCAAAAGTCTTAGCTGTGAATATCCAGAAAATTTGCATGTTAAAGATTTTAAAAGAAACGAGTACAATAAAGAAAGAAATGTGGAGTCCCAGAAGTTTGTGATATAATAAATGACTTATAGTGACTTAGTTTCCTTCGTGTTTGGCATTGGTAAATCATACCCCCCTGCCCTGCACACACACACACACACAGATGAAGGGATTAGATGAAGTGTTGTACTTTAATGGTTCTAATAAGTTTGAAGGGTAAGTGACTGGTGAGTTGAGTTCTCAAGGTCCTCCCTGAAAAGTCTAAATTGACATGACATTCTTATAGCATTTAAATCTTAGCTATGGTTGCTTTTTCTTGGTTAGCCCTGTAGGCCAGCAGTCCCTGTCCTCTATCTTGTTGGTGCTCAGTTCCCAGCTGAGGGATTTATTTATTTAGGGATTCAGTTTCCTTACTGGCATGTGCCTCTGCCAGCAGGGTTGAGAACTCAACCACAGGCTTCATGTGAACTTCCCCTTTCCAGCTGCAGTAATGATAGTGTACCAACCATTACATGCTTCATCCCTAAGGCATGGTCCAGTTTCCACATCCATTCAACCATACTGGTGACTTGGGGTGGCCTAAATTCCATAGACGCCTGTTGCTTTTTCCATGAGAGAGATTGATTGAGCATGGAAGGATTTGTGGTATGTTTTAGAGATCCTTAGAAGGAGGCCCTGAACTCTACCAGGGAGTAGGTTAAAGCAGTGGAAGAGTTGGATCAGATTGCTTAGAAAGCCAGAGAATTTCTCTACTCATTCTTTTCCTAAAGAGCAATAGAAGAGAAATAGATGGGTCAGATACCCATCTTTTTAGGTTCCCTGAAAAGCATTTGCTTTCTTGTGAAGTACTATTACAGTGAGTTGCTGCTGTAGCCAGCTGGAATTTAAAGCCTCTTTCGTCTGAGATATGTATAAAAGTTGACATCCTATTCAGCCTCAGGGATGCAGTGCTATGTACATGAACTACAATGGATGGACTGCCCCACTCAGAAGTATTTTCTAAAAATTTTCCTCCTCTTCTCTCTTCACCTTCTTCACTATTTTCTCTTGACTTTCCTCCTGTGATCTTTAGAGGAAAATACTATGGAGGAGGAAGAATCAGAATAGTTGAGCTTCTAGGTGGCACACCTCTTAAACCAGTTTCTGCTGGGGTTGGCCTGGGGACAGTAAGGTTTCAGTATGAGTCACAGGTCACAGAAGGTCTGAATGCCAAGCGAATCATTCCAGTTTACTAAAGGAAAATCTTTGGGTCTGTTATGTACCATCTATAGGTCTCTTGCTCTGTTAAATGAGCAAAAGTAAGTCCATAATTCACAGAAATGTGGAGAAAATTGCAACCTTGTAGTAGCGCAGAGCTTCTCTAAGTAAATAAAAGACATTGCCTGTTGTTAATGACAGAGGATACAAATCTTTTATTTTGAATTCTTTATTGGTACATTTTATATGCAGCTCACAATCACACACAACACTGGGGAATTTGTACCAGTATGTGACACAAATTAATTCTCATTTTTACCCACGTTCCTATCCACCCATAGCCCCTCACCTGATATATACATGCTCTTTCATTTTCTTTCCAAATCATATTTATTCTTTCCCCTCATTATGTTCCCATACCAAATTCCCTTTGGATATTTCCTATTTTACAAAAATTATCATACATTCTAGAACTCATTTACACCTACAGGTTCTCATACCAAAGACAAGATATGGTATTTGCATATCTGTGATCTATTTATTTCACTTATTAGTGTGTCCTCCAGGTGTATCCATTTACACATAAATGAATGAAACTTGTCATTCTTTATGGCAGAGTAATACTTCATTTTATTTAGAAAAAACCCACATTTTTTTTAATCCAGTCTCCATTTGATGGGCATTTGGGTTGTTTCTAAGATTGGGCTATAATGAACTGAGCTGCTATGAACAAGGGTATACATATGTCTTTCTGATGTGATTTTTAAAAATTCCTTTGAGTATATTCTTAGCAGGGGAATAGCAGGGTCAAATGGGACTTCTAGTCCTAATTTTCTGAGGAATCTCCACAATGGTTGCACAAGTCTACAATCCCACCAACAGTGGAGAAGGGTTACTTTCTCCCCACAGTCTCGCCAGCACTTAATGTTGGTTGATCTCACAGTAGCAACCATTCTTTGTGGAGTGAGATGAAATCTCAGTGTTGTTTTCATCTGCATCTCTTGAATGACCAGTGATGTTGAACATTTTTTCATATACTTCTTGGCTGCTTTGACTTTTGCCTCTGAGAAGTGTCTATTCATTCATTATATTATATTTATAATATAAATCTTATTCTGCTAGGTGTCAACTATGCCTAGATGATGTTTCCTGACATTGAAGAATAAATTCTAAGGAACAATGGGAGTTGAGAGTAGCAAAGGTTTATTGAGAAAGTTAGGTCCTGAGATGAAGGAGGTGTTCTGAGAGTGGGTTGCTGTGGACCTCATTTCACAGAGGTAGTTTTATAGAGCAAAATCATAATGTGGGTACAACATGGGTCAAATCTATGATTAACCAATAAGGTTACAAGCTGCTTAGGAAATATTGGTCCAGTGGGGAAGGAGGTCATGTAGCAAGAACGTAGAAAGAACAAAGACCTTTTTAGGAAGGGATAGATAGGAGGTCCTGGTCACCTTGGGTAATTGATAACTATCTAGACTTTATTGGCTCAAGTTACACCAATTACAGTATAATCCTCAGTTTATTGCTTGGGGAGACATGTAGGCCTGGTCATTTCATCTTTATCTTGAGGTCTGGCCTTCAACAGATGTGCCTCCAGCTACAGTTGTAATGTGTTTTTGTCTCTGCACTGATAATATTACTAATGGTATTTTTTTTTTTTTTTGAGCCAGGGTGTTGCTGTGTAGTTCAAGATGTCCTTGAACTCACTACATTGCACAAGTGGGCCTCAAATGCTGGTAATCTTTCTGCTTCAGCCTCCCAAGTGCTGAGATTATGAGTGGGCACTGCCATACCAGCTTAATTGCCTTTTTAATATCATATCAGAATGGAGAAATATTGTTTGCATCTGTTTTACGCTCTTCCTTTCAGTATATTTGGAACACTTAATATATGTCTAACATATAACTAGGGTAGAAAATATAGAAAAAATAAATCTTTCAATGTGATTTTTTTTTTTCAAGATGAGGTTGAAAATAAATACAGATTTTTGTGTTCTCCCTCCACATCCTCCTTCTCGAAAGAGAACTGTTGTTCATCTGGATATTTCTTGGGCAGCTAGTCCTCAGATTGACTCTAGGGAGTCTTTGATTTAGTATGTGTCACAGGTCATTGAATGAATTTTAATTAGTCAGCACTCCCTTCCATGTGTTGGAGATAGGTAAAACTGTCAGTATTGAAGCAAATTGTAGGTCTAGTGCTCAGCTGAGAGTCACAGGAACAGATAGCGATAGTGGTTGTTAAAATAGCAAAATGTTTCTACAGCTACCCCAGACTCTTCCAGCATCGCCCTCTCCAGTCCTTATCCTGGTGTTCCCACATGCAACAGCTAAAAACCGCAACTCCTCCCAGTCATGGGTCCAGTGCCCCAGATGGTTTCTCTTTGGTTTTTCTTGCCCATTCCCTGTTCTTGCCCTGTTGTCCAGTCACTTGTCAGTCACCCCTGACTCCATGAGTTTAACATATGAAATATAATAATCATGGTATTCAACTTTCAGCTTTTAGGACACAATTTCATTGAAACTGCCCCTTGTTTTAAACAACATGCTAAAGCCTTTTTTGATTTGCCTTCATTGTCAAAATTATCGAGTCTCTTATTTTCCTAGATTTTTCCATAACCACCATCAGTTTTTACCCCATCTACTTTTGTTAAATCTTTTATTGTTTTCTTTATGCTTGAGTCTCAGGATAATTCTTTTACCACCTGGTCAATGATTTCCTAACTTCTACAGTTTGAACCTCCATTTTGGCTTTTGCTTTTATCATTAAATGCCTAAAAGCAACCTTATTTCCATCTTTTTATCAGATTATAAATGACTCCTACTCATACCCCAAATCAAACTCCTGTTTGATTCTAGCAACTTGTCATTACTTTACTTCATCTTCCTTTCATTTCCAACTTCTGTACAACTAAATATAAATAAATGAATTATTTATACTCCTTTCCTCTTTTTACTCCTCCTAGTTACATATTCTAAATGCATTTTTCTGCTCTTATATTGTAGGCTGGGTACGATGCCTAGTACTTCTGAGTCTTGTGTATTATTACTTCTGTTGATAAGAATTTTATCTTCTCTATGATTTTATTCATATACAAACCTTCTATTAGGTTCCTGTGCTTTCTGGAGCTATTTGATTCTGAGGTGATGGTCTTATCCATTTTAATTTCTCTGCCTGTAGATTTACAAAATCTTATATTTTACTGTATTGTAGTGTTATATTTCACATTATTAGACTATCCTATCCTGAATTATAGAAACTTTCCTTTTGTATTTTAGAATTCTGAGGAGTGAATGTTCAGGCAGATTCTTGATACATAATATTGAGGCTGCAGCCACTTCCTAGCCTACGTTTTCCTTACTTTCAGAAAAGGACAGTGAGTTTTTTTTTTCTTAAGCCTATATATAATATCATGTTCTTAAAATAACTCTAATTTACCTTGCTAGAATTAAAGATCCAGCCCTTGACCAGTCATGATATTCAGAGGATTCGGGGTGTTTATGTCTGGTGAGGGCTACACAGCTACCTGCCCCAGCCTACAAGGATATGTAGCATTGTGAATACACATGGGCAAATGGACTTTTTAAAAGGAAAAGAACATGAGCAAATAAAAAAGCAATAGATGTGCCACAGCAAGAAATGGAAGAAAAGGTAATGTTTATTGAGTGCCTATAATGTATTAGCTATTATTCTGGAAGATTTTCATGTTATCACTTACTTGTTACAACAGGTTATAGAATGGAGGTGAAAAATATGCTCACAGAGTTAAAGAAGGCAGAACAAAAACAGAAGCTACTGTTATCTACTTACACATGTGATAGGACAAGGGGATTAGTAGGGACAGCAGTTTTGTTTGAGTGTGACAGTAGTTTTGTTTGAGTGTGACAGTAACGGCAACCTTTTGTTCTTCTGGAAGAGGTTCCACGACAGATACTTTGGAGACATCACACTTTACCAGCAATGTTCTTAATGTACTTCTGAGACAAAGCTCATTTTAGGAGGGCCAAGTATCTTGTCCAAGAGTTTAAAACCTGAATGAATACATCCAACTTTGGGACTCCTTAAGAGCCAGACATTTCACTTTTCTTGGCAGTCAGTTTGGTTATTTTTATTGTTACTTTCTTCTTTTCTTCCCTCCACTATTCTCCCCTTTTTACTCTCCCTATCCTTCTGCCTCATTCTCTCTACTTCCCCCTCTCCATTTCTCTTTCTCTCTTTTCCCCCTTCCTCATCTCCCACCTCCTCTCTACCTCCTTTCTTTGTGGTTAAGTTTATATTTGTTAGCAAAATGAAATTCATACACAGAGAACAAAACTTCAAAGGTTGAAAGAATCACTAGAGATGTACCTTCTCTGCTCATGGGATAAAAGACAGAGACAGGACAGCAGGAAGGACATACACCCAGGGCACTGATGTCATGAAGACCGGATTGGAAGTAGCAAATAAGACGATGATGAAATGTAAAGAACCCCAAGTCTTGTTTGCATTCATCTTGTGCTTTAATTGTCGTAGCAAAAACTGCATTTCATCTGTGAAAACAGAAATACAGGAACATACCAAAAAACACAACATAACCCCCATTATTTTCATTTATTCTTATAATTTGATAACATCTAAGAAGATGAAGTTTTTTGGAATATTTTTTCCTCTAAATGTGTGTTAGGCATAAGTTGACTGCTTTCTGGAGTGCTTCACTTGAATTCATTTGACTCTGGTCATCCCACACAGCAGATGCTTCCCAAGGCAGGCATCACTCAGCCCCAGACCAAGAGTTGCTCGGTACCACCGGATGATTTCTAAAAGTTAAGCCTTCAGAGCCTCTGTGGTATCCAGTAATAATGGTTTAGAATTTTATTCTAAATGAAGCATAATGTAATTATGTAGGGACATTTCCTAAGCATTAGATCACGTCTTCTTTCAACCAAATTGGCCTCATGTTTTTTGACCATGGTTCATAGATTGATACATGAGCACAGTGAATTCCATGCTCTGTAGGAAAAACTTGTATTTTCTTTCTTGGCTGATATAAAAATCAACTAGTAATTCTTGCTGTTTTAGGGAGGAAAACACATTGTGACACTCAGAAATAACATAATTGTTACTTTTTGTGACTAAATGATATTGCTGTTTTTGATATTCGCCTACTCACCACTCTACTATTCACAGTTCCTAGAGAGGAACTGAAATTTGTTTCTTGCTTTTTAAAGGGAACATAATGTTTGACAAACACAGAGAGAGTAATAATGGCTCTCTGACTGGCAGAGAGGCTGCAGAGGGTTTGTTTGCAGGATTGCCCAGACTTGTGCCAAGTTGGATAGCTCTTAAAAGTAGTTCACATTTTTCTAAATATATTTAGGTAATAAAGTCATCTTGGTCTTGTTTGCATTCATCTTGTACTGTATATCTTCTGGACACCTGTGGTGTTTAGATCACTTAAGTCACCTGAACACGTAGCGGAAACACAGATTCAGATCTAGTGGTTTTGAATCTGGTGCTGAGGTTATGTGGTAGCCATGCTGCTATCTGTAGACCACACTTTTTTTTTTTTTTTTTGAGACAGGGTCTCGCGTTGTAGTTCAGGCTGGCCCTGAGCTCACTATGGAGCCCAGGCAGGCCGCTGCAAACTCAGCAATCCTCCTGTCTCTGCCTCCCGAGTGCTGGGATTACAGGCGTGGCTATGCGGTGTTGATTGTTGGTGGGCGTGAGTCTCCATGCCCAGCATTGTATGTGGTTACCAGGGATCAAACTCAGGACCTTGCGCTTGCAAGGCAGGTGCCGGAACCACTGAGCTAACCCTCCGGCCCTGTAGACCACATTTTGAAGAGCAAGGATCTTGTCCATATTCCACGTGAGAGAGAGAAGGATATCCATTCATCTAGATGATGGCAGGCTGGTTTCTTGCACACCCAGGAAAGTGATTGGTACCCATTAAGTAGATGCCTCATATATATGATTTTTATGTAAATAAATAAATGAGAGAATATTCTGTTTTTTAAGTTTAGTATCAGTCCACAGCATATATCTCTGATAATTACTTTTAAAAACAGAGACAGTAAATTGATTTCTGCCTTCCCATTCAGCTTGTCATTTCAGTCACTGTACTAAAGGGCTTGTGTTAATATTCATGATCAGTTTACCAATTAGCTGGTTGAGTCTTTTGGGTAAATGACAATTAAAGGTTAGGTTTTATGCCCTCCTTTATTAGCATCCACATGGTAACTATTTTGTATCTTTCAAATGGTAGATATCAAAGAGTTGAGTATAAACCTTTAGGAGCTGTGGTCTACAGTAAGTGTATATGATCCTATTTTGTGAATATGGAGAAAGAAATGAGATAATGAGTTTGGATTTTTTTTCTGACAATAGTGAAACAAACATAATTTAGCTGTATTTTCCTCTGAAAATTTTTTAACATTCTTACAGTCTATAACCAAATCATAGTCTGAATAAGACAATTTGATGGATATCTTATCAATGTCTATTTGGAAAATGTTACCTAAGACACAAGATGGTGAATTTGGAAGAATGTCTCTCCATGTCAGTTACTTTATTGCTAGAGTAAGAACAAGCTTCTGTTGAGTGACAGAATCTGACAAGGTCCTACAGTGTGTAAGCTCCACTCATTTAAACTGGTGTAATTGTGGCAAGTTTTCTCTTGAAGAATCCAAATAATTGTTCTAGTTCTTTGATTGAATACTATATCATTGAGATTAACAGTTATTTAAATTAAACTTTTTTTTTTCAAGACTTCACTTATCTTTGTGATAAAGTTAGACAATATTTTGTGCACGTTCTTTATAGCCATTTTTGCCATGCGTTGAGTCTCCAACAGCCAGGCACAGGGGTACATGCCTATAATCCCAGCATTCAGTGAAGCTGAAGCAATAGCATCATAAGTTTGAGTTCTACCTGGGCAAATTAGCAAGATTGTATCTCCAAAGAGAAAAAAATGTTTAAAGGCTGAAGATGTAACTCAGTGATTGTGTTTCCTTGGGTTTGGTTTCCAGTGATCACCAAAACAGGGGCATTGAGAAAATCAGGCATTTTTCAGACTTTAATGGCAAATTGATCAAAATATTTGATGAAACCTGCTGCTGAGTGCCATCCAACATAAAGTCAGGGATCTTCAGTAAAAGGAGTGGCACACTGAACCTTAGTTACACTCTCTAACAAGTTTTAGTTTGTTGTTTACAGTGAGTTGGTTTGTGTGATATGGTTGACAGAAAGTTTGTTTGAAAATGTACCATCAAACATAGATTGCAAGCACCATGTTACCATGAAATTTTGTCAATTTCATTGAAATTGTGTGATTATTCCACTTCAGAGTCCATATTTTTAAGAAATGTCATTATGGGAAATAAACTTAGGTCTATAGTTATGATCCCGAGATCAGTGTTCAAAGTTCTCCATGGGAAACATACAATTTTCCTCATGTAAATGAAAAGTACATCAATCAATCTACAGCATCAATGTGATGTTGATTGTGTTTTTTAACTTTGAAGAGATTGTGCAAGCTGAGTTTATACCGAGGAACATGAAAGCATTCTCTGAATGTTTTCACTATTATTAGAGCATTTAAGAAATTATGTATATAGAAGATTCCATGGGAAATGAATAAATGGTTTCATCCTTGATCATTCAAATAGTATCACATATTGCCTACCAAGGCTATAAAAAAGTAAAATCTAAGATGTGAGAGTTATAAGAAGTATTACTATACATACACACATTTATATATGCATGTATGTTTATACATACAAACGTGTAAATATAGTTATATCAGAGTTGGATCTGAAGTTGCAGGACGTTTTATATATAGTTAAAAAAGTAGGATTTTTTTTTTTTTTGAGGCAGAGTCTTGCTTTGTAGTTCATGCTGACCGTGAGCTCACTATATAGCCCAGGCAAGCCAAGCGCTGGGATTACAGGCATAAGCTACCACACCTGGCAAAAGCAGGAATTTTGACCCTACTTTTATACTTAATTTCTAGTTAAACTTACATAAAGTTTGTGCTTGTGTAAATGCTTAATGATTATGCTTGGATATTTATAAATCTCACCAGTTTTCAGTTTATAACTCAACAAAAAGAATCACATTAATTATAGTTTTATTGGATGCTATTTAATATGCTTTAGGGTAGAAATACAATGGTACGACTTTCAAAGAGGTAAAAATGTTAATAATGAATATATATAGGTGTTGGGGTTGTGGATAATCATAATTATCTATATGGCTGTTCAGGTTTTTTTTTTTTTTTTGAGACAGGGTCTCGCTTTGTAGTTCAGGCTGGCTCTGAGCTCACCATGTAGCCCAGGCAAGCCTCGAACTCAGCAATCCTCCTGTCTCTGCCTCCTGAGTGCTGGGATGACAGGCGTGAGCCACCACTCCCGGCACTGTTGTCTGTGGTGTTGATTGCTGGTGGGTGTCTCCACGCCCAGCATTGTATGTAGTTTCCAGCACTATGGTATGTGGTATTGATTGCTGGTGGGCGTCTCCACATCCAGCATTGTATGTGGTTTCCGGGGATCGAACTCAGGACCTTGTGTTTGTGAAGCAGGTGCCGGAACCACTGAGCTAACCCTCCGGCCCGGCTGTTCAGGTTTTTAAAATGAACACACCTCAACTTTATAGCCAGAAAAACATTAAATACATTTAAAATGTCACTTACTAATTTGGGAAGACTTCCACAAGCTTCTAGAAGTTCTTTTCCCATTACTTTTTAGTACTATTCCTTCGGTAAAATGTGAGCTTCTCCTTACTTGGAAGTCAAATGAATCACTAACTATGATTCCCTATGTTTGTTAGCTAGAGCTGCCTTAATACAGTACTGTAGACTGGGTAGCATAAGCAATGGAAATGTGTTTTCTTGTAGTTCTGGAGTCTGGGAGCTTGAGATCAGGATGTCATCATGGCTGGGTTGTGATGTCTGGGTTCTCTTCCTGATTGGCAGATGGTCACTTTTTTGCTATGTACTTATGTGAGGAGAGAGAAATAGGGATTAGGTAGAGAACAAATGCAAATGTACGAATGTGTACTATCTTTCATCTCTTCCTACAAGGACATTATGCCATCATCAGGATCCCTCCTCATGAACTCATCTAACTCTTGTTACCTCCCAGGTTTTTATAATAAGCATGCTCCATTTCTGTGTATTATTACACTGTCAGAGCTTCAGCCTGTAAATTGGGGGGGGGCATGGACACAAGCTCTATAACATTTCCTTTACCCAAACTGTAGCATGTAATATTTTCAGAAAATGCCTCTAAAATTTAAAAATATTGACATACCATGTAAAAATTACAAGTGAAAGTAATGGTGGGCCTAGAGATTTTCTATTAATTTAAAGGCCATTTTCTATTAATTTAAAGTATATTTCTTTTGAAGTGGAAAAACATATTATATGATTTTTTTTTTTTTTTTTGAGACAGGGTCTCTCTCTGTAGTCCAGGCTGGCCCTGAGCTCACTATGTAGCCTGGGCAAGCCTTGAACTCAGCAGTCCTCCTGTCTCTGCCTCCTGAGTGCTGGGATTACAGACATGAGCCACCACGCCTGGTAGTATATGTTATTTTTAAAGGACAGTGAAACTGTATAATGTAGAATTTCATAACTTTCAAAATTCAAAATCTTTTCATTTTATCTTCTTGGGATTTTTCTGAGAATTAATGAAAGCATCCCCTGTGGTTAGATTCCTTGGTTCTGGGCATGTAAGAGAGGCCAAGAAGTATTTGTCACTGTTATTCTTTTTCTTCTTTTTAATAGGATGACCAGTATTAATAATTATAATAATTTTGTTATATTTCCACATTAGATATGCTATGTAGCATAGAAAAAATCATATGCTAGCTAGAAAGATAAAGCCGTTTTGTTTTTTTTTGATGAGTTAGTTATTGAATAGCCCATTCATTGTGTTTACTTTTCAAATTCTTTATCTTTCAAATTATAGTAAAATGAAGATATTTAGTTTAAGGAAAGGAAATTGGTGGCTTGCTTTCAGTAATATGCAATGACAAATTTAAGACAAGTTCTTTAAATATTTGCTATAAAGCCTCAGGTAAATGATGATGAGAAAACTTAAAGGCAAACCTTGGTATGTTTCATTGCAAGGCTGGTTCGAGTTTAATTCTTGAAATTGAAGAAGTGTGTGTGTGTGTGTGTGTGTGTGTGTGTGTTTGGTTTCCCTATAAAATATGTCTTCTTTACTTTCTAATACATCATCTCTTTTTCTATACTCTCTTGTGTATAGTCTGTCATTGGTTTTTTTTTTTCTCAAATCCACATCTGAATGTAATATTTTTAGTTTTTTGGATCTGTAAATCAGTAGGTCAGAAATGCCTTGCAAGGTAGTCATGTTTTTTTGTCACGTAGGGGCTTGACTGCTTGCCAAGTAAATCATGTTGTTGTGATATATTATTTCCAGTTTCTATAAATTTTCAGTATTTAGTGTATCAGTCATACTAAGTCAATATTTAGTTATTTAATTTCACTTATGTCTGTATTTTAGATGAGAATCTTTTTCCCTATTAGGGGGTTTGAATTTCCCTTTCCTTTAGAGTCAAATTCCAAGTATACCTTATAAAACCAGCCAAAGGATATACACAGTGAGGGAACTATTTTTATGTTTATAAGTGGACTCAAAGATAACCAGCCTTAACTATATTCTAGATTACAGATTTGCCTGTATTTTATTTTTTGACACTTTAGATTTCTTTTGGGACTACTTCTTTGGTAATTTAGTTCCTGCATGTTAGTGAAACGCATCTGTGCAACTCTTGCAATTATAATTCCCATAATACTTGATTCAGTTGTTTCAATTATGATCCTAAGAAGTAGGAGAAGTAAAATTGTTCTGATTTCAGGTCTGTGTCTACAACATAATCTATCACTACCAAGATTGCATCCATAAATTTTTAGACAGCACTGATAAAACATTGTTCTTTCTTTTTCTTTCCCTTTTTACCAAAAGGACACAAAAATCGCTTCATTGGAGCGAAACATACGGGATCTGGAGGATGAGATCCAGATGTTAAAAGCCAATGGTGTGCTGAACACCGAGGACCGTGAAGAAGAGATCAAACAAATAGAGGTTTACAAAAGTCATTCCAAGTTTATGAAAACCAAGGTATGGCCCAGAGTTATAGTCTTTTATATTATTGGTGTGATCGGAAAGTTATGGTTTGCATACATAACTTTGTCCAAATACCACATAATCTGCTTTATGTAATATCATGAAATATATGGACAATAAAGAATAATGTAGAATATTTTTAGTTCAGAAATATGGATCCCAAAAAAGAATCAAGGAAAACTTTTGGTGGGATTTCTACTTACTGTGATGCTCAGGCTTTTCTAGCAAGTTCCTTTGGTGTTTCTCTGTCTCAGGAGTTAACATTTTATTTTTTTTTCTCTTTCAGATTTTTAGTTCTAAGTTTGCTATTTTTTTTTTAATGTTGCTATGTTGCCAATTTTCTTGCCTGTCCTTAGAAGGTGATCTCAAATGATACTGCTCTTGTAAGCCAAATTAGCTAAATTAAATAACTTCAGTGTTATTAAGATATAGCATTTAAGAGGTTACTGACTTTAACTTTACATTTTTCCATTTAGTGAAAATATTCAATTTCTTTCTCTCTTTCTTTCTTTCTTTCTTTCTTTCTTTCTTTCTTTCTTTCTTTCTTTCTTTCTTTCTTTCTTTCTT
>PVIC010006617.1:0-53692 GCA_004025085.1 Thryonomys swinderianus
AATTTTTTTTTTTTTTTTTTTTTTTTTTTTAAGAAATTACCCCATTTTATAACAGTATTTTAGCCAGGTGTGGTGGCTCATGCCTGTAATCCCAGCACTTAGGAGGCAGAGGCAAGAGGATTGCTGAGTTTGAGGCTTGCTTGGGCTGAGCTCAGGGCCAACCTGAACTACAAAGCAAGACCCTGTCTCAAACAAAAAAGGAATAGTTTATACATTTTAATCAGGGTATATGTGAATTTAATTGTTGGATAACATGAAATGTAACTCTTGAGTCTTTTTTTTTTCTGAATTCTTTCTTCTTTTTTTAACTTTATTCTTTGGAATGGGGTCTCATCACATTGCCCAGGTTGGGCTTAAGGGCTCTTCCTGCCTCAGCCACCTAAGTTGGTGGGAACTAGGTACACTCTGCTATGCCTAGATCCAAATTCTTAACATTTCTTAGCATCAGTTGTTAATCCTTTTTTCTCTCATCATCATGTTATTTACCCCTTTCCTACATTACATTTTTGTAAAAGGGGTTGATTTCTGTGCTACAAATTGTTATTTGGTGATACATCTATTATTGGATAGTGAGATTATTTTTTAAAGGCTAATCTGTGTATAATAATTGGTGTCTTTATTTTAAAAATGAAAAATGTCTGTGAACGTAAGTGGTATAATAGTTTTCTAGCATGTGCAAAGCCCTGCATTCAATCCCTAGCACTACAGAAATAATATAAAATAAAGTAAAAATGAAGACATCTGATATGTAAAACTGGAAGCAGGGCTGAGGCGGGATGTAGCTCCCTCACAGAACACTGGCCTCATGCGTACAAGGGCCATGGTTCAGTCTCCAGCACTGGAAAAAGCAAAGCCCGAGGAAAACCAAAATAACCCCACCCCTAACACAGAATAACAACAAAACCCCCTGAAAAACTGTAAGAAGCATTTGTGCAGTGGGTTCAGGGGGACAAAGAAGGAGGAAGGGGTGGGCAGGAGGGAGGGAGAGGAAGGGGACAGAGGTGCGGTAGAAGCAAAAGCAGGGTACCCTGACAGGAGGGGAATGTTGCAGAAGTCAAGAGTCTGAAAGGGCCCAGCCTGAGGAGGGGAGAAAGAGAAACCCTTTCTCATGCTTGCCTGCTGTACCTTTTCTCGGTTGTGCCTGCTTTGATTGTGTTTTTGTTTTCTTTCTGTCATCCCAAGCCTTTTACCTCTTCTGCCAGCTCTCACACCCCGATGTCTTAACTGTATTCTCTGCATCTGCCGGTTGTGTTACTCCTAATGTATACCTAGCGTCCCTTTTACCCAGATAAAATGTTCAGGGAAATGGTTTGAGTGATCTGAATCTTGCCATAGGCAGCATGTTTGTGAAGGGTCAGGCCTGGAACGGGGTGCAGCTGGAAGCAGAGTGCTTCACTGTGAGGTTATGTAATATGTGAAAGAGGCGAGGGAAGTGCCAATCAAATTAAAGCCATGAACAGACAGAGAGAGAGGAAAACCTAGAATTTCAGGCCATGTAACAAGAAATTGGTTGTCATTGAAAGAACTAAAGGACATGAAAGGTCCCAAAATAATTTACATAAAGTCATACATTTGACAGATTTGAGGTTTTTTTTTTTTTTTTGAGACAGGGTCTCGCTTTGTAGTTCAGGCTGGCCCTGAGCTCATTATGTAGCCCAGGAAAGCCTTGAACTCAGCAATCCTCCTGTCTCTGCCTCCCGAGTGCTGGGAAGATTTGAGTATTTTTAGGAGGTGGAAGTGAAGAGAAAACTGAAAAGAATTGATAATTTAACTTACTTTCTTAAAACTGGCCAGTAGTAACTATTCCTAAGTATATAGGTTATGCTTTATTGGTATACATCTTGTTCTAACATGTGCAAGTACATGTAATAGCCATGGACAGAGAGATGCGATTTCCTGTATCTGTATATAGTACATAGAGTCTGGTATAAGGATGATAATGTTCTAAGGGAAGGTAGTCTGATGAAGAATGGCCAAGTATATTACTCTTATTTCTTGTCTCATTTACTTTAAACTTCCTTGTAGAATGAGAGGTTGATTTAAGAACTTTCATATTTTAGCTTATCTTAAGGACTTTTATAGCTCACTTTTCTATTTTCCTGCCAAACAGCTTATGTGTGAGTTGGGGAATGATGTTATAAATCGTGTTTATGAAGCTAAAGTGGAAAAAATGGGAATAAAGAAACCACAACCAGGACAAAGGTACTTTTCAGTTGTCTTGATGTGCTACTTTTTTTGTTTTCCAATCAGAAATATAGCAGTGCTGTTATTTCACTGTAACTACATGTAATAGCATTGTGACAGTGTTTAGACGTAATCATTTTTGCTTCTGTTTCTTTGTCTTTTGTATATTAATTAGATAATTATATTTGGAGCATATCTTTCAGATGAGAAGAAATATTAAAATTAAATCTACCTAGAAATGTGAATACTCCTAGCCATTAAAGTAGATAAAGTTCTGTTGGTGACAGGCATCCAAATGATAGTTTTTCCCTTAAGATCTCTCAAGGTTGAGTTTCTACTGCCTGTAATGAAACAATTTTACATTGTTTACCTTAGTTCAGCAAATATTTGTTGATCACATACTTCATGTGAACATTATTATATGAGAAATTCTAAAGGTTGCTATAGTAGAGGAGAAAGTTTAACTGCTATGTCTGAAATTATAACTTGCAGCTATATATACAGCCACTTTTTTTGAGACAGGGTCTCACTTTGTAGTTCAGGCTGGCCCTGAGCTCACCGTGTAGCCCAGGTGAGCCTTGAATTCAGCAATCCTCCTGCCTCTGCCTCCGGAGTCCTGGGATTACAGGCGTGAGACACCACACCCAGCCCTGTGGTGTGTGGTACTGATTGTTGGTGCACATGAGTCACCATGCCCAGTATTGTACGTGTTTACTGGGGATCAAACCATGGTCCTTGCATTTGCTAGGCAGGCACGGGAACTACTGAGCTAAATCTCTGGCCCGATGGACACTTTAATTTTACCAAGTGGCCAGGAGTCAGTGTCTTAGAAACACATACTCTTTGTACTCTATCCTGTTTTTAGTCATCATCAGTGTTTAGCATTAAAATTTCATTTGTCATAATCTTTTGTTGGAATTTTTTTTCTCTTAAGCCAGTATCACTTAAATCAGAATCATGTATTTGTAAAAGAATGACTGAGACAGTTAAAATCTGGAAATACCTTCTATTTCAGCTGAAGACCTAAGCAGTTTAAATGGCTGTAAGAAAAACTACAGAGCAGATGTGGTATTTGATGATTGTCTCATAAATCAAAAGTTTAAAACGTGAGGGGCCGGAGATTTAGCTCAGTGGTTCTGGTGCTTGCCTAGCAAGCACAAGGTCCTGAGTTCAATACCTGGTAACCACATGCCATAGTGCTGGGTGTGGGGACTCACGCCCACCAGCAATCAGTACCACATACCACAATGCTAGGCTTGGTGGCTCACGTCTGTCTGTAATCCCAGTACTCAGGGAGGCAGAGGCAGGAGGATTGCTGAGTTCAATGTTTACCTGGACTACATAGTGAGCTCAGGGCCAGCATGAACTACAAAGCGAGACCCTGTCTCCAAAAAAAAAAAAAAAAAAAAAATTAGGAATGCTATCTTGTTTTAAGGCAATTATGAAAAATTATTTTTGTCAGTAGATTGTGACAGTATCTATTTGAGTGTCAATGAAATTAAAATTCACTTTATATTTTTATTGTTTTCCTGGTAATAGTTTCATTATGTAAAAAGCTTGAAAGAATATATATATATATATATATGAATGAGCATAGAAACTAAGAGAATCAAAGTACCACATTAGTACTTGTGATTTTTCAGTTAGGTTATTTTATTTCATTTGACTGCAAAATCAATTCATTGAATATTTGCAAGAAAAATATTGTGTAATGTCACAGATTTTAAGTATGTTACATAGAATGACTTTGATTGAAGAAACTCAATGTATAATTGTATTTTTGAATATTAGCCATGGCAAGGATTAAGCAGAACATCATGACATTTTTATGTGTACCAGACAGGAGAAAGAGGCATACATCAAAGCAAAATACGTGGAGAGAAAGTTTGTGGATAAATATTCTATATCATCATCACCTCCTGAGCAGGAAAAAAAGATTGTCTCCAGAGGCTGTGAAGAAAAAAGGCTGAGCATTTCTAAACTTGGGCCAGGTGACCCAATCAGAGCATCTGTGCAAAGTTCAGGTATTACAGCTCTCTTGTTTTTGAATGTACATATTTTCTTGAGCTGAAGTCATTCCCCTAATCTCTGAATTAATAGCCATTGTTGTTTTTTAAACGCTATAAACCTAATTCCCTGAACATATTTATTCTAAGAAGAAACTACATTTGTCTTTAAAACAGTTGCATCTGAATAGTAGCATGGTAATTCACATAAAACTGCTTAAAATACAAGGGGAGATGGGGATTATTAAACTGTTGTGCCAGAAGCCCTTAAGTATCTAACTACCTGATTTCCTTCCTATTTTTCCCTCCTAAATTTTTCCCAGTAACGTTTCTTCCTACCCTTTTCCCTTCTTATGGCCTGCTTTGTGCTTTGCTAACTTGCATGACCCCAGTGGTTGCTGTAAATAGCGACGAGGCCAGGCGGGAGTCTCTGTTCTGTCCTGATGAGCTAGATTCACTCTTCTCCTACTTTGATACTTCTTCAAAACTGCGTAGTAGTAAGTACTGCTCTTGTGGAGCATTCCAAGTCTGTGCCGGTGGTCATTGTGCGGTGTGGCCATTTCTCTAGATGTTACCCATTGTCTCAGAATTACACATTTACTTACAGTCATACGATAAATTGGGCTTTTACTACCCCTGACATTTTATGGACTAATGAGATGTGTTATAATTCTGAAAATAAGTTTGTTTTCAGGCTTGTTGACTGATGTATATCACAATAAGCTAAGTGTTCAGAAGGATTAAAATTGTATTAAATGTAGTGCACTGGTGGTGGCTGAGTTCATGTTAACATGTAAGAGCTCATTTTAAGACCTTGTTGATTGTTCAAGATTGTATTCTTAATGTTGTGAACTTTAATCACTAGTTAATTTTTCTTTTAAATAGTCAAAAGTAATGACAGTGGGATTCAGCAGAGCTGTGATGATGGAAGAGAATCATTACCGTCCACAGTGTCAGCTAGTAGTTTATATGAGCCCGGTGAGTTGATGAAATCTGGTTGCCTGTTGGGTCCAGCCTTGTAGGAATGTAGATGGTTTAGTAGAGTAATCGTCCTCACCGTTGAATACAGGCATAACTACAAAAGATGTAGCATACTAGTTGATGTCTTTGTAAAAGGAATTTGAATGTTTTGGGCAATATTACAGGAAATAAGATACCTATATGGAAAATCTTCCATAAGCTTATTATGCTTGATTAATGGTTTCTCTTATGTCTCAACTTTTACATTGTGATAAGTTAAAGAGCTATTTTTTTTTTTTTTTTTTCCCAAGACAGGGTCTCGCTTGTAGTTCAGGCTGGCCCTCAGCTCACTATGTAGCCCAGGCAAGCCTTGAACTCAGCAATCCTCCTGTCTCTGCCTCCCGAGTGCTGGGATTATAGGCGTGAGCCATCACGTCCGGCTAAAGAGCTATTTTTAAAAAATTGTGATAAAATATGCATAATACAAAATTTGCCAGTATAATTACTTTTAAATGTATAACTCAATGGCATTAAATGTATGTTCATTTTGTTATGTCGTTGCCACTATTCATCCACAAAATTCTTTTCATCTTACAAAACCTTACCTATTAAACAACCCCTTCCTTGCTAAGAACTTATTTTTATTAATGTATTTGTGTTTGTTCTTCAGAAGGAGAAAGACAAGATTCTTCTATGTTTCTTGACTCTAAACATCTTAATCCAGGACTTCAGCTTTACAGAGCTTCATACGAGAAAAATCTTCCAAAAATGGCTGAGGCTTTGGCTCATGGCGCAGATGTGAACTGGGCTAATTCAGAGGAAAACAAAGCAACACCACTTATTCAGGCTGTATTAGGGGTATGAGTTCATACACTGCTTTTTACTTTTGTTTGTTTATTTTTGAGACAGGGTCTCACTTTTGTAGTTCAGGCCCTGAGCTCTCCAGTATGTAGCCCTGGCAAGCCTGGAACTCAGCAATCCTCCTACCTCTGCCTCCCAAAGTGCTGGGATTACAGGCGTGAGCAACCACGCCTGGCACTGTGGTATGTGGTACTGATTGCTGGTGGCGTGAGTCGCCACGCCCAGTATTGTTATATGTGATTACCAGGGATCCACCCAGGGACCTTGTGTTTGCTAAGCAGGTGCTGGAACCACTTAGCTAAATCTCTAGCCCACTGAAGTTTTCATTGATATTAAAATATAATTTATAATAAATTCTGAGTGCAGCTTTGGTATTGTTACTAGTTTTTTGTGTTAAAAGATGGGCTCAAAAGCAGTGATGCCTCTGTGATTACTGGGTATCACTGATTATTTCAGCTTTTTCTTTTCTCTTTGTAAAGAATGAAAATTTTGATAATGAAAGTTATGAATAGTTGTTTTGCTAGATCATAAACCGCAGATAAACTCCAGTTAGAAGTAGTTCTTGGGAAGAAACTAATGCAATACTTTTCTGCTTTTCTGAGGGGTATTTTTAGAAGGAAAATGAAATGAAAATGCTATCTGAGTAAATAAAAATACTGTTTTTAAATGGGAATATACTACTGCTTCTTGTTTGCATTTATAAATAGTTATTCTCTTTTTCCCTTTAAGGGCTCTTTGGTGACATGTGAGTTCCTCCTACAGAATGGTGCTAATGTGAACCAAAGAGATGTCCAAGGGCGGGGACCACTGCACCATGCCACCGTCTTAGGACACACAGGGTAATTATGTGTTTGAATATTTAGATAGATAGTGCTTGAAAAACCGTTTTGAAGTAATGTTTTGCCTTTTTAGTTTAAGATCGTAAGATAGTATATAAAGTGATGATGTGCCCCTGTGACTTACATTGTCAAGACAGAATTTGAAAATTAAAAACTGATTTAGAAAAACTGTATGGTTTTTAGAGATGAGAATTACAGAGCTTACTTTGACCCTAGCTTATTAAATAGCTCAGTTTTTTTTTTTTTTTTTTTTGAGACAGGATCTTACTTTGTTGTTCAGGCTGGCCCTGAGATCACTATGTAGCCTAGGCAAGCCTCCAACTCAGCAATCCTCCTGTCTCTGCCTCTTGAGTGCTGGGATTACAGGCGTGAGCCACCACGCCCGGCACTGTGGTATTGATTGCTGGTGGGTGCAGTCATTGCATGTGGTTACTGGGGATCGAACTCAGGACCCTGTGCTTGCGAGGCAGGCACCTGAACCACTGAGCTAAATCTCTGGCCCTAAATAGCTCAGTTTTAGTACTTTCTTTTTCACTTAAATTATGTTGATTTCATAAGACAACTAAGTATATTTATAACAAACTTTTAGTGTGCAGGTCTAATTACAAACTAAATGCTTAGTTTAGTTAGTTGACATTGTGATATCTAGAACAATATTAAAAATCACAGAATAGTAGAGCTATGAAAGTGGACCTTCTACCAGAAAGTAGTAATGAAGTATTTGGCATTAAACAAAAAAATGGTAAGGATTTAACTTATTCTTTGTATTTTCTTCTTAAACTATCATAATCCTTCTTATTTTATTTTATGGCCTGGAGTGACCTTTCTTTTAAGTTTTCTAATATCTGGGTATATCTTTTTAGGATATTCTTTGAAGGTAGGGACCCTAATTTATGTATCTCACTGTGCTATATAATTCAAGATTATATGAAATAGTGTAAGTGAAAATACTTGGAATTGTAAAATATTGATCTTCATAAACTTACTGTTTTAATTGTTCATTATTTTTAGAATGAATTAAGAATTTTATAACAAACATTTAAATTATTAGGGCTTTAAAATTTTTTAAGGGCAAATATTAATTTTTTTTTGTTGGCAGTATCTCAAAAATGTTGTTTCTATAAATAGGCAGGTTTGTTTATTCCTAAAGCGAGGTGCCAATCAACATGCCACTGATGAAGAAGGCAAAGACCCTTTGAGCATAGCTGTGGAAGCAGCCAATGCTGATATAGTTACCTTGTAAGTACTTCCTTTCTGCTTCATTATTCTCATGCAAGATGTTACTTATGTGGTGTGTTAATTTGACTTCTTGCCCAGGTGTGAAATTTAAATGTGGTTGATATTTACCATGTGCCTTGTACTTCCCTAAGTACTTTAAATCTGGTAAGCACTTTAAGTGCCTGATCTGATTTGGTTCTTACAGCTATCCTGTGAGGAAGATATTGCTTCTAATTATTCTTTTGTTATAGCTAAGGAGGCCAAAACACCAACACTCTAAGAAATTAGTAAGTGGTGAAGCGGAACTTGAAACAAAGAATTTTGACCCTAGCCATTTCTGCTGTATTTCTTTTTTTTTTTTGCTTTTTGGAGACAGGGTCTTGCTTTGTAGTTCAGGCTGGCCCTGAGCTCACTATGGTGCCCAGGCAAGCCGCCGCGAACTCAGCAATCCTCTTGTCTCTGCCTCCGGAGTGCTGGGATTACAGGCGTGAGCCACCACGCCCAGCATTATATGTGGTAACCAGGGATCGAACTCAGGTCCTTACAGCTTGCGAGGCAGGCGCCGGAACCACTGAGCCAACCCTCCAGCCCTCTGCTGTATTTCTTGACAATGGAAGTAAAATCAGTGTCTTCTCTAAAGCTTTTAACTCTTAGAAAAGTACTAGGGTTGGGGTTGAGGACTGGTAGAGTGGTGGGCAGTTAATCTATTGCCTCAAGAATTAGAGGATTATAAACAGGGAGAACAGTTGCATTGTTGTTAGAAACTTTTTTTTTTTTTTAGACAGGGTCTCGCTTTGTAGTTCAGGCTGGCCCTGAGCTCACTATGTAGCCCAGGCAAGCCGCCGTGAACTCAGCAATCCTCTTGTCTCTACCTCCCAAGTGCTGGGATTACAGGTGTGAGCCACCATGCCCGGCACTGTGGTATGTGGCATTGATGGCTGGTGGGCATGAGTCTCCACGCCCATACCGGGGATTGAACTCAGGGCCTTGCGCTTGCGAGGCAGGCGCCGGAACCACTGAGCTAATCCTCCGGCCCCCGATGTTAGAAACTTTTGTGAAGTTGAGTTGAGTTGCCTTTGAATGGTGATATGCATCTGCTTATTTAAAAAAAATAATTTTCACATCAATACTTGGTTAACGTTGACATGAAATTCATAATTTTAAATGTATGATTAAAAGCTAATTTGAGCCATTAAAGGGAGATTTATTTATTCTAATGGTACTGGTAAATGAACTCAGAGCCCTGCACATACTGAGCAAACACACTTAGCTACAACCCTAATTCTTTTTTCTTTTTCCTTTTGGGACAGTCTTGCTAGGGTGTTTAGGCTGATCTCTTAATCCGTGACAGCCTTCCTCAGCCAAACAATAGCTCAAAAGAAGTCTCTTGGTTTGCAAACTTGAGCAAAGCAGTTTGTTACTCTTGGAAGTGTGATGATCACCTGTATTTCCTAGGCAGCAGAAGAATATTTTATATGGAGTCACTTCCTCATTCTCTTCTGGGTTATGTGAAGCCCAGAGTTAGTGACATAACTGCCATTTGAGTAGAGAAGCAGCCTCAGTTACACTCCTTGGTCACAAAGAGAAATCCCCATGGCTACCTTGAAACCCCTGAAGCTTCTATCCAGCTATGTACTGCCCTGCTGAACCCTGCCAACTTAAACACACTGGAGAGTTACTGTCATTGTGCAAGCTATTGTAGGAAAGTCTAGAATCCCTAAAGCAATATAGATTTACAATAGGATAAAAATAATGATTTTTAAAAATTAGACCAGGGTAAAGAAACTAACTTTTATTAAGCTTCCCAGGCAGTTTGTATATATCAAAATACCTTGTATCTGTTCCCAAACTGTCTAAATGTTCTCATTTTATTTTATTTGAATTCATTAGTTTCATTTAAGAATTTTTGTAATTTTTTAAAAATCCATACAAAGAGAACGCTTAAGGAGCTATTCCCAATTCTCACAGCGATAAGAGAGAAGATGGAAGTTTGAAGACAGGAAAAGTCCATGTTCAGGTGTTGCAGTTGTCAGAGAGAACAGCAGAAAACAAGTGTAACAGGGGCTGGGAAGGCAGTGGTTACTATAGATCTGTCTATTTATGCCTAGTTTAAAATGGGCTTAAAATCAATAAAGAGAAAAAGAGACATTTGTCTTCTGCTGCCAGAACAAACCCCTAGAAAGAATTATAACCAATGTAGTAACCTTAGGAAAATCTTAATAACAAATACGTTTGTGTGATTATATGCACTAAAATGTTTGTGTAATGCTCGTATATCAAAATGTCTTTACAGTATTTAGAGACAGTGCATGCTGTTTATATGTCAAAATGAGCCAGAGTGAACTGAGGACAGGCTACAGCTCTGTTCTGTGGGAGCAGTAATTTCAGGATATGGCAGTTAAAGTTTGACAGGTTTCTGTGGGAGCTGGGGATTCTCTGAAGTGTGAAGGAGGCAGGCTGCTGGAGGTGTTGTAGGGATCCTGTCCAAATAGAGCTGAAATACACTTACTATTTTTTCTCATAAGAACTGTATGATGACAAGATACATTTATTTTCATATTTTAGATTTATAGATTTGACTTGATAAAATTAAAACCCAACTTATTTTAGTGATAAATACTGATAAAGGAAAAAAAGCAGTGTATATGTATTATTGTTTATATAATTATTTATGAATACTTATGTTGTAGAATTTCATCTGAAAGTCCTTTTATTTAATTTTAGGTTACGTTTGGCAAGAATGAATGAAGAAATGCGGGAATCAGAAGGACTTTATGGACAACCAGGTCAATATTCCACTAATAACCATACTGAAATGCAGTATAAGAAATGTATTCAGGAATTTATCAGTTTACAGTTGGAAGATTCATAGTTCTTTACCTAACTAACATGATCCTATAGAGTTTTTATAACCTCCTTGTAAATTGTGAGTTGTTAGCTATGTACTGTACTTCCAGAACTCTTGGGTGGCTAATCCTGGGCCTTTAAAAATCCATAACTGTTCCTAACCTAGCACACACTTACTTGCTGTATGTAACTCTGGCTGCTGACTTCCTTCTCTCCTGCACAGATGTCTTCCATACACATTCCAGCAAAGTGAGTGGAATGATACAAGTATTCTGTATAGACTTACAGCAGCAAAATTGTTATTTTCTCTTTGGAATTCTTTTTAATTATCAAATGGATGTAACTGTTATTTTCTTTTTGTTATTCAGGGAATTTCTCTTAAGTATGTTCAGGGAAAAAATATTCTAAACAAAAAACCACCATATGTTTGGCATATAAAAAGTCAGTATGGAAAATATTAAGAAAAAGCTTACTGATGAGTTTTGTATTGCAATTTAAAAATACTTTGAAGAACTAAAATATAAATTTACTAGTAGGTTTAAAAGTTCATAATGGAAGTAGAGTTAATTTAAAAGCTTGAAGGAAAGTCTGTTTTATCTTTAGCATAACCCAAGCATTGTAGTGTCTGTTGTTTTGATAACTAGCAGTATTTAGAACAAAATTTTGTGAACCTGATGGCAAAGTACATTCACTTTTATTAGGGAATCTTAACTTATAATCACCTCATTTTGACTTATTTTTACCTATGAGTCAAGTTGTCAAGAAAAGAAGTGTTGCTGATTAGGTTACTGTTCGATGAACACATGCTGATTAGACATTCTTCACAGAGAAGAGGGTGACTATGGGATCTCTAGTGTCATGATTTTGAGTATATGAATTTCTTATCTGTCTGTTTAAATTCATATACATTTTAGTAAAACTTTCAGATAGTCATAAAAATACTTCAAAATGTTCAGTTTGTAATGAGTATATTTGCTCTTTAAAGAATGAATATTGATACATTTTTAATGTGGCCTGGTAATATCATCTCTTCTTTCTGTTTAAATATGTTGTAACATTTCTATACTTTCTGATAGCTTCAACTATTTATTTTAACTCAACATTTAATATAAGTATGGGTCATTTTTTTCTCAGAGAACTGTATTTACTACTTATTTTTGCCCTAATTTAATAGGGGGCAAATAGGACTTAAGAGAATAGAGGCTTCCAGTCTAGGGTGTCCCACTTTAATCCTATGGATCTGTACCACTGACTCATGATATTCTAAGATGTCAAAATGCCGATGATGGGTGAAGTTCTAGTATTAACTCTAGATTTCACCCTTTGTTTTAAACTTGAATGTTAGACTTTAAACAAGTTATAATTTTGTAACAGATATACTTAAGTGATAGTATTACTAGGCCATTTTTGAGGCCTTTATGTTTTAAGCACTTTAAAAATAAAAATTGATCAAAGGAAATGACCTGACTTTTATGAGAACAGGAGTTTAAGTTAAACATTTTTTTCCTGAAATTTTGAACTTAAATGTTTGGTCAGCTGCTCTTTCCTTAAGGTGTTTGCTGATGGAGTTCAACCACCTGATTAGTGAAGGTCAGTGGACGACTTCTGGAGTTGGAAGCTTGAAAGGACAGAACCTCGATGTTCTTGCTACTTCTAATTCCATCCAAATTGCTTGGTTTTCTTCCACTATTGTTTAGAGCCCTCAGAAAGTTTCTTTTTACTGTTACTTATATGTAGGTTTATATATAAATATATGAACTTCCATTAATCAACAGAAATATCAATTTTCTGATTTAAATGAAATTTTTTTTAAAAAAGGTCTCATTTTGAAACAAACTTTTCTACCATTCTCAAATTTTAATTGAGAGGTTAAAAAGTAGATGAGGATTCTGGGAAGAGTGTATGAGGATAAAATGAGATTTTAGAAAATATTTTCAGGTATCTGGAAAATAATTATATTAAGTCATTTATAGGTCCTAATATTTGAAACGATAATTTTAAGCTTATACATGTGATGTAGTGAAATGGCACAGCAATGCTCTCTGGTTTTTCTTCCTGAGTCTTTGGAGAGCAGAAGTTTTGGTAGTAGCTCTTTGTTGTCCATCTCCTTATTGTATCACTATAGTCTTTTCTTTCAGAGACCGGTTGATTGTTTTATTGGGAACTCCCCCCATTTTCTAAATTGTCCTAGTAATAGAAAACCTCAAAAATCTGTGTAGTTCATGGTTACAAGAATTGGAAATCTTTTGGAATAAGGAGGTCTGCCATTTAAAAGATTGAGATATAATGTTTGGCGATCATAAACATATTTCTGGTAAACCCCACTTCTGAGCCTTCTATCTATAGTTCCAAGAATCTGCAGCTTCCCTTTTTAAAAAAAGCAATGTTAAGAACACAGTTCATGCAGGTAGAATGTGTCTCTCCTTGGTAGACCCCAAAACTCTTAGGAGGCCTGAGGGGGTGAGGGAAATAGCACACCCTGCATTCAGCTATTGGAAGTCGGTTTGTGGCTCCCTATTTTTTGTCTCTGTGACTCATCTTGTTGGCTGTTGAGTTCTTAGACAAATGAGAATCAGTGGTCTGGGCATTAGTACTGGTTACATGAACATGTAGCAGGAAAAGCTTGGGGATCACTGATCTCATCAGTTGGGGAAAGTAACTTATCAACCTAGTGGGGCAGGAGCATTGTATATGATCGCTTTGGGATAGGTCTCACATGCTGTCATCAGTTTGAGACAGTTCTTTGCAAGAGGAAAGTTAATAGAGTAGTGAATCATTATAACTGCTGTTATATTGGATATTCTGAATAACAAAACTTGAAAATGAATTTAAATTATCAATGGAAGGAAAGCAATCTATGCTTTAAAACCTCAGAACTGCCCAAGTACATAAGAAGTGTACTTTCTGAAATAAAAAAAAAGAATATGGTTAAGTAATTTAAAGAATATGCTTAGCTTAGTATTACAGATACTGGGGGGGGTTGTTTTTTATCATTTGTAATAAACCATAGAATGTACTTCTGGGAACATTATAGGACAGTGTAGTCTGGATTTTGTTTGTGTATTCTAGTACAGACAAATTATATTTGCCTTGGGGAAAATTCCAAATGAATAATCACATTGAAATTCAATTTGTGGTAGCTGTGTTAAATATCTTAGTCACTGTTATTCTTGTAACATTTGCTTTTTGATGACACATTTTGAGATTTAAGAAAGGTAACATATTAACAGTGCATTGATGAATGTTTTGTTAGAAACTGAATGTTAGTTTTTTGTGTGTTCGAAGATAGAAACTTCTCTTGTACTGTGTTGACAATTTTTATGTATTCAGTGAGTGAAACCAATGATTATTATAGCACCAACACTTTCCTTCAAGGAAGCATTAATTCAGTGAATAGAAGGTCTTCTAATTAGCTCTGCATGGTACAATGGTCCAATTCAGACATTCTTGTGTAATAGGTACGAGATGATTTAAAAACAAAAACTAGAAAAAATACAGCTTGTTATACAAGTACACATTTCTAATTGTAGAAGCCATAATTGCCATTGTACTGTTGTGATACTTAAGAATGCCCATCTGGTGCTATCTGTAAACTATTTGGCATTAGCATCTGCTAGGTCCTTCTTCCTATTTCTTCTTGAATGTATAATGTGTGCCTTTTAAGTTACTTCTGGTGTTGAATGGTAACATTGGTGTGGTATTTTTGTATTATAATCTGCACTTTACACTTTATTGGGAGTAAAATCTAGACTAGTTTGAATAGTATTTTAAAAATATTTATAATGTTTACAATAAATATTTTACATATTTTAATTCAACATCTAAAAATAAGAAAAAAATTTAAAATATTTTGTATGGTTTGTTAATTGCTATTTATTGTTCTCTTAATTTATTTTATATCTTTTAGAGTGGCTAAATGGGAATAGATTGTAGTTTGTCTTTTAATGTGGAAATGAACTTTAAAAATCCTGAGTATAAGGGGCTGGGGATTTAACTCAAGTGGTACCACGCCTACCTTGGAAGCACAAGGACCCGAGTTCAATCCCTGGTACCGCAAAAAAAGTAAAAATCATGAATATACTCATATTGTCTTACTAGTTGTCCTAATATATCAACTTTTAGTTTTGTGTTAGTAAATTTTACTTTTTTCCTTTTAAAGTAGATTGACTAGACTTCATTGATTGTTTCAGGTCATAATTAAATTTCCAGGGCTAAATGAAAACTATATATGACTTTAATAAATTGCTTTTGTATAGGCTAAATATTAAAGGGAACTAAATATTAAAAGTATGAAAATCTTTTTATTGAAAATCTTGGGTTATGGTGTTAGGCCTTTTTACTAGATCTTTATTCCTTGTCCCCTACATTTTTCTAATTCTCTAGCTTTTGGTATGACATCTGTTGCCTCAAAAATCTTGCTCTTTAAAAGTGACAAAACTTACTAACTGCACTATTAACAATACCTATAGCAATGAGTTTGTTATAATAAGATGGATGCAAGGTATCTTATGGGAAATAATTACAAAACATTGCAACAATAATCATTTAAAACAGTATCTTGTGCTCAAAATCTTGAGGAAAGAATATGCCAAGTGTCTTTATAAATCCCTCCTTGTTGGGTTGATCTCTTAAAATCTATAAAGATAATGTTTAGCAGGAAGCAAACATTGAATTTTTCATTTTGAAAATTTTTTGTCTCAGCGATTAATTTGTATGTGTGTATATAATTTACTGTAGCAGAAATAGCATTTAATCTGCTATAATGTTAATATCTATAATCTACATCTGTACAAGAATATCATATGTATACATATATTTACTTCTTTACCAGGTGGCTTTGGTATTAATTCCCATTTTGTTGTAGCACTTTTGCTCATATAACCTACAATACACAAAACAACTTCTGACAATGAGACTGTAAGTTTTTAGTCATTTTCTAGGCTTTTAAAATGTTTTAAGTGTAGTAAGCAGTGATTTAGATATATTAGTTTTAGGCATTAAAGTTTGAGTATGCTATTTGAATTTAAATTTCCTCAAATTAAAAGATAATCCTGTAAGAGAAAGCTGTTTTTCCTATCTGATGATTACTTTGTCTTGTGAATAACTTGCATCCATCAAGAATACTAGTATTTGGTTTTGGTAATTTCTTTTGGCCTTTAACAAAGGAAATATTTATTTAAACAATGTCTTGTTTACTATGCCTCATTTAGACTGACTTTAATTTCTCATGTGCTAATAAATGTATTTCTTTATCTTGCTTTGAAATACCTGCATCTTTGCTCTTTTCTAACTTTGAATTTTCCTCTGTGGCTGCATCTGAGGTACTTTTCTCAGGTATAGTTTTTTTCTTTCATTATGTACCTTCCTGATATTTATATTCAGTTGACCTTTTTTTTCTTTCCAAAAATGATCATCTGAACAAAATAATGCAATGACATAGAAAATAGCTATTACTAATAAAAATGAATGTTGTTTTATTAGTGTTTTGCTCATACACATTTTTAAAGTGTCCTTATTTTACTTTTGTGCAGGTGATGAAACTTACCAGGACATATTCCGTGATTTTTCACAAATGGCATCCAATAACCCAGAGAAATTAAATCGTTTCCAGCAAGAGTCACAGAAATTCTGAATTTTTAAAGAAGGGGAAATATATGAAATATGGTGACTTCCTAATGTGTATAGCTGAAAATTCACAACTTTCACTGTTATAAGTCTACGTATTTAATTTTGATAGATATTGAATGGTTTGGGGGAAGAGTACCCATTCATTGATATTTTTATAAATTGGAATATAGACCTCTCATAGTTGGAAGAAAAGTCTTACTTTAGTACCTCTTTTATTGAAAGAACAAAAGAGCCTATTTAAAGGGCTATTTTTTTAATAACTAAAAATTGAATCTAGATTAGGACCATCTCTAGGTTCTAAGATGCTAAGTGATTAGGGAGGAAAAAAACCTTTTTTCTTGCTAATTACTGCTTCTTTTTCTTTTTCTGAGCATCATGCCCAGGATCATTCAGTGAAGAATTCTATGTTAAGTGGGAGCCAGTTACCCTGCCTGTCTCAAGAACATGTCTTTCTTTTGCTTCCCTGATGATTTTGGGTGGTTCAGACATAGGTGTATTTTTTTTTTCTTGGTAAGGTAGCTGTCATATACATACTGTATAATTTACTTATTAGAACTAGACAATATATTTTCCCCCATTTGCTCAGAGGTACCATTATACCCTTTACATGACAGCTTTTACTAGGTTATTGACCAGCACTCAGTTGGCACATAATAGCTGTTCCAGTAGACAGTAATTTGGTCCTTTAGATTTATTTCATCTTATGAAGAAGAGAAGTTCTTAATTTTTTTGTTTTCAACCACCAAAAGGACTCCAGCTCAAAACTTGTAGTTCTTCATTATTGGGTTTATTTGCTAAAATCTTGACAGATTACTAGTGTAATAAAACTATGTCTCAAAGATTTCTTGAATGTTGCAAATTATATTTTAACCAAATTGTAAGCTCCAAAAGAAAATCTGACTTACTAAATTTTGTAGAGCTTTTTATATTTGAAATTTGTTAGTTTTAAGATACAGTTTTCCTAATGATCCTGGTGAAAGAAAAAATCTCTTTATGGTGGAGAAAAGAGCCTGTTTTTATTATATTAAAATATGTAAGAGTAAATTCCTTTTACTTTTTTCTGCATCTATTCTTTGTACTGTACACAGTCTGCATTCTTTAAATTATATTCTGAGTGTAGTTTTAGAATTTGGTGACGTGAACCCACAGACCCCTGAGTTCCAAGATACTATGACTACACCTGTTTACCATTTATATACTAAAAACTAGTCTGATTACATTTTTAACATGTCTTATCAGGAGTATAGAATAATTAAATAATTTGCCTTATGGTTTCTTTTTGGCATTGTGAACAATTGGGTTTAATATTTTTTGGAAATTATGTCAGTAATTAATTGATACTCAGTTTTTAAAGGTTTTAAACTTCTAAAGGAGTTACTACATTTAATTAGATAATACATTTTTCTAACACTTTTCCCTAATAAGTAGAGTCTTAGAAGTTGATTAAAGACCAAATCAGAATCTAAGCAGTAATTATATTGAAATAAATTCATATCACAGAAAAAGTTCCATAATTTGGTCAAATTGCAAACATGTTTACTTAGTAATAATAGTCTGTACGTATTAAAGATAAAAATGTAGTTGTATATTTCTGAAGAAATACCTCCAAAGCATTATATTTTAATTAACAACATAACAGAAGTGTTAAATTTTTCCTGTTTTTGTGTGAGTCACAGATCATCTGGCTTTCTAGATACTTGGTTTAAAGACAAAAGTCTAACTTGTAACATTTTTATTAGATTGAACTTTGAGATTAATTCACCTACAGATCTCAAGGAAGACAAATGTATTAAAACAAAAGAAGGAAGACAGAGAAAAGAAAGCCTCATTTTTCCTTTATACATAGTGTCTGGTCTTATTTTAATCCTGATGTTGCTCCTGAAGTCCTGACCTTTGTCAGGTTTCCTTTTAGACCTGGTCCCTGGTGCTTGAGGGCTGTCCTCTGGGACCTCTGTGGTGATGAAGAGAACCTGTTGCAACACCCTTCCCTTCCTGGTGTGGTCATGAGTTGTTAACGTGGTAGAAATTAGTGTCTACTTACAACTAAACATCAGAGATGTACTTGAAGTGCCATATAAGTGGTCATGGTTTTGAATTGAATATCTTCAGAGAGAGCCAAATCTTCATTGCTATAGGGAGCCTGCAATATAAAAACACGTAACTGTGGCTTTATTTTTTGAATGTGCTTGAGACTCCATCTGGATTAAATTTGGCAGACTATTACATTAATAGTCACAAGGTAGGTTGGCTCTTAGGTGAATTTCACTGTGTCAGCTAATAGTTTTTGTGTAATATATAACAAATATGAGTTTTGTTATGCTGTGAATTGTCCAGTGCATTATGAGGAAGAATAGTATAAATCATGTTAATCTGTCAGGCTTAGTCCATGTGATTGTCCTTTATTTTCTTCCCATAACTGACCTGATGATATTAATTTCTGATTCTTTATCACTATTTTGCTTAGTCCATTAACTAGAAAGTTGGATTAATGTTATAGCATTATCAAGAGTTCATCACATGCAGTTTCATTTTAGAATTAGATGAGGTAATCAAGCAGATATTTGCAGTGCTTAACTGTAACATTTGCATGTGTGAGATTTTTAGGGCTTAAAAATTATTTTTAATGTAATCATTAGGAATTCAGAAACTTCCTTGGACTGACCTGTACTACAGTGTGCCTAATTTAGCATATTGGCTTTCACTGTAGCTCTTCATGAACAGATCACATTTACATTGTCAGGTTAACTCTTCTGTATGATAGATAGCACTTTTTAAATGAGCTGGAGAAATGGTATATTTTTATAGAAATTGTCTGGAATGACTTTAGAGCTGTATGATGTAGTGGAAAGGGCAGTGCAGTAGTAGTCACTTGATTCAGGGCTTCTCACAGGTGAAATGGGTGGATGAAACAAGGTGAAAATATAGAAAGCTCTGTTTGTGTTTTGCAATTTATAATGTACTTGGACATTAATTTATCTCACCTGATTCTCACAGTAGGACTTCTGAGATCTTACAATTTCAACTCTGTTGAGCATAGTGTCCTCCTCTCATGTGACTGAGGTGGTCCCTCAGTTTGCCAGCTGGTGGCAGAGCTGACACCAGAACCCAGGTCTAACTGAGTCCAAGTCAGAGGCACTTCCTTGTATCATTGTAAGGCAACAGACTGGTAGTGACAGCTGTTCTTCGTAACTTTATGACACAGACGCCAGCAGTTCTGGAAGACCTTGGAACAAGGTTTGAAGGGACAGATGGGGATTTGAAGACATCAAATTGTAGGAAAATTTACATTTTTGTAACAGGAAACATCAATGAAAGCAAAACATTATAAAGGTAATTTTAATCCAGCATTTACTGATTTTTTTTGATACTTTCAAGTGAAAGAAATAAAAGAGGCTTGGATTTGGTTTTGTTGAATCCTCACATGTATAAAGATAATTTTTATCATTTTCTGTTTAGATACATTTATCCACTCAAAATTGGGTACTTCGGGAGCAAAGCAAAATTTGATTAAATGCAGTTTTCTCTGCATTGGTCTTTTAGATTTTACTTTTTCTCTCCCCCAGATCCCTATTTTATGTGTTAATCTTAAACAGGGAAAGCTTGCTACATTATAAAGATTGTTGGCACCATTTATTTTACACAAAGGCTAAAGGTTAACTTTTGGAAACAGTGAGCTACTTTTCTGTATGTGTTGTGCTTTGTGATATTTCTGGATCATTCCACTCATAAAGACATTCCATGTAATATTTCTTGCTTCCTGTGAAAAGGTGTATTTTAAAGAATGTATAACCAACACTCCCTTTACTTTTTATTAGTATATAGAAAGTTTGTATCTAATTCATGAATGTAGTTTTACTCTAGTCATCATTGTAAATGGAGCAAAGAACATACATTATTGTTATAGCTATTCTAAAATGTACATTATGTAAGAATTGTAAATATACTTGATTAAGTAATTTGTATGCTGAAAATACAGTAGTAAGTCAATAAAAATCTTACCTCTGGCGGTTTTTTATGCTCAGATTTCCACTTTCTTACCAACAACACTGTAGATGTTATATATTTGAGGTACCATATAACTCATCTGTAATCCCAGCTACTGGGGAGGTTGAGGAAGGAGGATTGCAAATTCAAGGCCAGCCTGAGCGATTTAGCAAGACCTATATCAAAACAAGACCACAAAAGGGCCACGGATGTTGTATATAGAGTGTTTGCTTAGCATGTGTGGGAGCCTGGGTTCAACCCCTAGTACTCCCCCCGCCCCCTCAAAAAAGGGCACCGTTTACCTTTCCAGCCAGTTTACATTTAACCTATTAGTGATTAATTCAATCAAGAAAATTTTTTAAAAGCTATTCTTTTTGTTAATAGAGTTGTTTTGTCCCTTTAATTTTTTTATCATTATGATCAATCTACTTAGTAAAGTTCCTGACCTAGCAGCACATACATCCTCCATGCTTTTAGTAAACAAACAAGAATACTTCTTTATGAGTTGGGGTTGAAGGAATGGAAAGCTGGAATATCAGAATTGGAAGTGAATTGCTTGCTTTCTGGCTTCTTAAAAGATTAATAATGGAAAGTATATACACAGACTTTTTCAAGTAACTAGTTTTATTTTGCACCATGCAGAAGAGCCCGTTCCAGAAGAGAAGCTGATCAATAGTCAGTAAATGTTTTAAACGGGAAGCCAAGCAGTCTGCCTTCTCCTTGTTGCAAAAATAACAAACAAAAAGGAAGAGAATAGTCTGTAATTCTGACATGCACCTGTGTTGTCCAAAATAGTATCTGCTGTTCACATGTGGCTGTTTAAAGTCAGACTCAGTTCAGTCCCTCGGTTGTCAGAAGGAGCTCAGTGGCCACCTGTGACCACACTTCAAACGGGGACTGCATAACACACTCTGCACTGGGCTGCACTGGAGAAATGTGGGTGAGAAGCGCTGCTTCCGTGGCCTGTGACCTGGCGGACCTGTGGCTGTGACTTCACACAGTGAGGCCATGCATTTCTGTTAGCTGCCTTTTCTCTCTTAATGGAGAGGGTCTGAAAATACTTTGTGAAGTAATTGAAACAGGTACACAAGTAGAATAATTCAATAACCATAGGCTCGTGGCTAACATTGTTTTGTTTAAACTCCTGCCAGTTTTCTCCTTTCCCTTTTGTGGAACTAAATCCCAGATATTTCACCAGCATATCATTTCATGTGAATCTTTTAAAAGATAACTCAAATAGCTATACATGACTTCTTTAAACTATTAAGACAGCATAAATAGCACAGTATTTAAGTTTCTCCCAATTGTCTCAACTGTGATTTTCAAAAGTAGACTATTCAAGCCGGGCGTGGTGGCTCACGCCTGTCATCCCAGCACTTGAGAGGCAGAAGCAGGAGGATTGCTGAGTTCGAGGCTTGCCTGGGTTACATAGTGAGCTCAGGGCCAGCCTGAACTATAAAGTGAGACCCTGTCTCCAAAACAAAACAAAAACATGTTCTTGCAGTTTACTGAATACATTTTTAAATGACTTTATTTTAGTTTAACCACTTTACTGATGATGGTTTGGTTTCAATTTTTAAATAAGTTTATTTATTTATTTATGAGACAGGATCTTGCTTTGTAATTTAGGCTGGGCCTGAGCTCACTATGTAGACCAGGCAAGCCTCTAACTAGCAGTCCTCCTGCCTCTGCCTCCCAAGTGCTGGAATTACAGGCATGAGCCATCACGCCCAGCATTGTGGTGTGTGGTACTGATTGCTGGTGGGTATAAATCACCATGTATGGTGTTGTTGTATGTGGTTACTATGGATGGAACCAGGGACTTTGTGCTTGCTAGGCAAGTGCTGGAACCACTGAGCTAAATCTCTGGCCCTGCTTTCAATTTTTTGTTGTCATAAACCTGGCTCACATGGCTAAATATTGTACTGTGTTCCTAATTATTTCCATAGGATGAATTCTTGAACTGAAAAACACAGCTTCTATGGGTAGGTATATTTTTTGAGGCTTCTTCATTGTGTCATGCACTGTGTTGGGCACTGGAAAGATCATTGCTTAAAAAAAAAAAACTACCTCCTATTCTTACGGTGGAAAATTTGGAACTGGGGTGATGTTTGTGGTGGCCAATAGGGAATGACTGAGGAGGGTGTGTCCTATAGACACGGGGTGCTCTTTAGAGGCTGCCTATAGTCACAGACGGAAAATAAAACTCTGAGGCTGGATATCTACTCAGATATACAGATGTGGCGATTACATAACAGAAAAATCCAATTGTCTTAGCTCTGGCCAGAAATCAGAGAACTCAGCCGGGGATTTAGCCCAGTGGTACCAGTGTTTGCCTGGCAAGTGCAAGGTCCCATGTTTGATTTCTTGTACCACATACCACAATGCCGGGTGTGGTGGCTCAAAAAAACAGCCAAAGTTCAGCTTTGTTTTGCTTGTTTGTTTGAAACAGAGTCTCACTATATAGTTCATGCTAGCTGTGAACCCACTGTAGGTCCTCCTGTCTCAGCCTTCCTGAGTGCTGGCATTATAAGCCAGCACCACCACCTCTGGCCAAAGTTCATCTTTGAACTGCAGGGTTATTGTGCTTGGAAGGGTTCTTTGTGTACTTAGACATGTTATGATACACCCAAGTATATTTGCTTTAAGCCTAGAAAAGAGCACACATTGCCATGGGGTGTGGCACACTTTCTTACATTGTTGTTCCCGCAGGTAAGGCAGATGCACTCTGACCCGGGCTTGCTGTTTGCATGGTGGTGTCCTTGAGGGCTTCTACACCAGTCTTGGAGTTTCCAGCCAGGGAGCCATGCATAATTTTTCCTTATGGGCAAGGAACTGGGAGCAATAAGCCACAATTTGGAGACAAGATCAGTTACTTGAGCGTATTTATTTTCTGGACTTTGTGATTTTATTTCCTAAAAATTTCAGGGGTAACGATCTTATGTCTGAAAAATAGAGCATTTGTTGGATACTAGAATAGGTGGCATAAGGACAAACCATCTGTTGGGGACAGTCATAATTCCATAATCATTTCTTCCTATTATTTAGAGAAGTAATTGTTAGAGATTTGGTGTTTAACATTACAGATACCCCAGAAAAGCTGTGGTTGCTAAACTCTTTTGCACATGTTGGATATTTAGACTTAATGAGTTTGGCCAAGTTTATTCTTTACTAAGTGTTAGCGCTGTTCTAACTGCTTTGGATCTATGCCTTCTTCCCCACGAGGAGTGTCTGTTAGTCTCAGCCTCACTTTGCACTGGGTGAATTGGTAGTTTGGAGTGATTAAGTACAGTAATTGGCCTGAAGTCAACAACGTGTCATGTTAGAGCAGAGTGAGGGTGTGGTGTCTGAAAAGCTCGTTTTCTAACTGGTTTTTGTATAGAAGCTTGTGGTAAAATACAACCCCAGCTTGAATTATGTTAATTTTTAATAACGTAAGTTTGGGCTTTGGAAAGCAGTAATTCAGGTTGGGATTCTGGCTGCATTACCTACATCCAATTAGATTTCATCTGTAAACCTCAGTTTTCTTGATTGTAAATATTCCTGCCTCAAAATAGGGTTAAATGACTCCCCAGTGTTAATTCTGTTGACTCCTCTCCCCTCGCCCCCCATGTATTGAACTGTTTCAGAAATTCAGTATTTTTCAGGAGTGTTGCCCCAGGAAAGGGGCCGGGCTGTAGCTCAGGAGTAGAGCGCCTGCTGAGCAAGTGTAAGTCTGGGGTTTGGATTCCCAGCCAGTACAGGAGCTGGGCAGGGGTTGGGGGGGCAGGTTGTGGCTGTTCTAGGGATTGGGCAAGTTATGTTGGTTAAAATTTTGCAGAACTGCTGGGGACATTATTAGGCTCTTTATAACGTATTTCAGTCTCTTAAATGATTTGGTAGCAATCTTGGGAATTAATATTAAGGGGTTCTTAGAAATGACCGTGATGAGCAGCAGGGTCCCTTGCTGACCACTCAGATTTCCTCTGCTCGGTCCTAGAGATGCCAAGGAAGGAGGGGTGTGATCCTACATCACTTGAAAGAAGAAAGAACTTGCTAGTTTAAATTTCCCACCCAAGCCAGTTTCCAAGAGGTGAAGCCAATCCATCATTGGGAGTAAAATGTAGATATAAATTTACTCCCTTTACTTGCGTCTAGCGTTTCTTTATGCTCAGCGGAGGTCCTGGGTTGAGGGTCCGCGGTTTCTTCACGCCTCAGCTTCGCTATCCAGCAGCTGGTCGTGCAGGCTAGGAACATGAGTCCGCGACCAGCCAGCTCGTGCAGCAGGTTTTCGGACTGCCAATCCGTGTGAGTCTAGGACCCGGCGGCTGTGGGGCCCATGCTGGCCCCGCCCCCACAGCCCGTGTCCGCCATTGGCTGTACGTGGCGGGCTCCGCCCCCGCCATGGCCGCTGCCGGCCGCCGGCTGGAGGGCCGCCTGGCGCCGCGCTGCTGAGGTCCCCGAGGTCGCCCGCGCGGCGCATGGGCCTCCTGCGGGGCGCGCCGCTGTGCGCCCGGGCCATGGCGCGCCTGGGTGCCGTGCGCTCCCACTACTGCGCGCTGCTGCTGGCCGCGGCGCTTGCCGTCTGTGCCTTCTATTACCTCGGCTCGGGCCGTGAGACCTTCTCCAGCGCCACCAAGAGGCTGAAGGAGGCCCGCGCCGGGGCCTCCGCCGCGTCCCCGCCGCCGGCGCTGGACCTGGCGCGAGGGTCCGTGGCCCCGGCCCCGGGCGCCAAGGCCAAGAGCCTGGAGGGCGGCGCGCCCGGGCCGGTGGACTATCACCTGCTGATGATGTTCACCAAGGCAGAGCACAACGTCGCGCTGCAGGTCAAGGCCCGCGTCGCGCTGCGCTCGCTGCTGCGCCTCGCCAAGTTCGAGGCGCACGAGGTGCTCAACCTGCACTTCGTGAGCGAGGAGGCCAGCCGCGAGGTGGCCAAAGCACTACTGCGGGAGCTCCTGCCGCCCGCCGCGGGCTTCAAGTGCAAGGTGAGCCGGGCCGCAGCCGGGCCTGCGCTGGATCCGGGTGTGGCCCGCGCCCGGCCCCGGTGTCTCAGTGCGCGCCTCCGTTCCAGCTAGGAGTGGCGGGGCTTCCCCTGTGCTGCCTACCAGCAGTGGCTGGGCCCTGACTTCCTCCTCCCGTCGGAGTGTGTGTTGACATCGTGGTGGAGGCCTCGCCCGGGGATGCGTCTGCGAGCAGCAGCAGGATGGCTCCCTGGTGCAAAAGTGGGCTTGGGCTCTCCCGGGCCCCTCGCTTCCCTGACCCCGTTCAGTGCTACCCCTGGAAAATCACCACGCCCCTGTTCTGCAGTGTGCAGCAGAGCCTCCAGTCTGTACCTCTTTCTGTGTTCTTTGACTGCTGCAGATGGAGCTGGTCTCTTGAAGGCACCAGTGGCATATGAGCCAAGTCGGGATCTTGGTGAGGGCCTGGGAGCGTCCATGTGTCCTGGCATTTCTTGAGAATGCTTGAAGTGTTTGAGTTGGATCTGGTCAAACTCATGGGGACCATCTATGTCTCTGTCTTTGTGGCCTTTTCTTCCCTGCCCTTGAGGGTCCTGGACCCACCTAGCGAGGCCACAGGTTGTTCCCGAGAAGGGAACGTCCAGGGAGGTGCTGACGTGACCTGAGCAGAGCACAGTAGCTGCCTTGTCCCAGGCTGGACCGACCTGCTTGGGGGGCAGCGGCCACCTCTCCCTCATGCTCACCCACCACCCGCTTTCCCGACTGGGTTCCTGCACCAGCTTCTTGCATCCAGTTGACACGACAGTTGTGCGGAAGGGGTCTGGCTCTGCTTTGGGACTGGAGTGGGTGGCCTGAAAGGATGGAGACTGGTGTTGGCGAAGGCAGTGAGGAGAGAGCGGGCTTCCCAGCTCAGCCAGGACCCAGCAGGTTCAGAGATCTGGGCCAGCTCCTTGTGGCCTAGTTTTAAACCCTAACATTTGGTGCGGCTGGACTGAGACCCTGACCTCTGGCTTCACCCCTACTCCTCTCCACTCGTCGCTTAACCGTGTTGGTCTCTCCTTGACACAAACTGTGCCTTTCCCAGAATGTCCCCTCTTCCCTCTTGGGCCCTTGGCCACTACACAGCTGTCACTACTCCTGAGAATGTCTCTTGACCTGGGGCCCAGTTCCATCCATGCTCAGCGCTCCATCGCTTTCCATTGCTGCCTCTGCATGGCACTGAAGGTCTGTCCCACAGAAAGCGGCAACAGCGGTGAGATGAGTGTGTTCTGAGCGAGAGGCGGCATCAGGAGGGGGATTCGTGGCAGTGTGTCTTTCAGTCACACCTCACAGAGTCGGGTGGGGAGACTTGCCTCAGCCACAGGTGGGGGGAGGGAGACACACTTTCGCTCTAAGAATGGGACAGTCCCTGAAGATGGGAGAGACTGCAAACAGAGAGAAATGCCCAACAGTGGGAACAAAGTAAGTGGGGGCCAATGGGAGCAGCAAGAGCCATGCTGGAGCTCAGAGAAGCAGAAGGCAGAAGTGGGAGTGGTGTGGAGCAGGCCCAGGCTGCTACCTCTGACTCACTGGGTGGCCACGACACTCTTGTCTTCAAGATGGGCTTGGAGACCTCATCAAAACCCAGATCTGGGCCTGGGATTTAGCTCAGTGGTTCTAGCATCTGCCTGGCAAGTGCAGGGTTCCGAGTTCAATCCCCAGTAACCACATACCACAGTGGTGGGTGTGGTGACTTACGTTTGTAATCCCAGCACTCGGGAGGCAGAGGCAGGAGGATTGCTGTGAGTTCAAGGCTAGCCTGGGCTACATAGTGAACTCGGGCAGCCTGAACTACAAAGTAAGATCCTGTCTCAAAAACAAACAAATAACCCCCCCCAAACAATGACAAAGCTCCAGATCCGCCCACAGTGACCCTGTAGCTAAAGGACCTTGAACCTCGCCTGCGTTTGTACCAAGTTTCTCAGTTGTTAGTGTCCCAAGAATCACCTGGGACAAGCCGCCCTCTCCACAGACTCCAGTTAGATAAACAGGGCTGAGCTCCAGGAGAGGTAACCATGAGGTAACTTGGCCTTCTATGGGATGAGGCCCTGGACCCGTGTCCCCTTTCGGTCACTGTGGCTGTCTGTGCAGCAGACAGATCTGGAGTACATTGATGAGCGCTGGTGGGGCTGGACACGGCCCTGGGCCAGTGTTTTCGCTTTGGTGCTGCGTTTCCTCTTTACGGAGCTCTTCTCCCTTGTAAGGTAAGTGCCACATCATCCCGGGTCCCTGGCTCTGGGCAGCTGGCTTCCTCACCAGCACTTCATCCCCGGCTGTGTGGCTGTTTAGCCAGATTTAGCCCAGTGCCACTGTGCCTTTGGTTTTCAGTGAGTTTCCTAATATCTTCATCTCTGCTGATGTCTGAGCCACATGGGACCAGGCCACTAGACCAAGGCCAGTTTTGTGGCACCAACAGGACCTCTTTCCTGAGACGTGAGATGAGCTCCTTGGGTGTTTCCTGGATGTTGCTCACATGGAAATTACTCATTTTCTGAGCCCTTATCGGAGCAGCTGTCATGCCACCCCCCATCTTTGCCACCGTTTGGCCCCTTTGGTCTTTGGTAGCATGTTTCCCTTGGCTCCTTCTTCCATCTATGCAGCAGTTGACCCCTCAATAGGATGGTCTCGGCCCACAGGGAGTGTAGCCCATGGTTACGTGTGACAGGGAGACTAAGCAGTACGTCAGCGTCGAGCAAGGCAGAGCGTCTGAGTTCCCTGGGAAAAGTGAAGCAGGGACTGTGGGTGCGGATGGGGGGGCACTGAGGCTCCCTGGGGTGCAGAAAACCACCAGGCAGAGGCCCCAGACAGCAGCCCCTGTGTCGGCAGCCTTTCTCTGCCGGCTCTCCTGTGGTCCTGGCCAGCTGCCGGGTTTTGGCGGCACCGTAAGTGCCATCTGTTTCTGTGTTGGAAGTGACAGACACAGTGGGCAAACAGTCGCCGGACCCAGAACCAAGAAGCAAGGAGATTCCTGGAGGGACAGGCGGCTCTGGGCAGCCACCTACATCTCCACAGGGCAGAGAGGAAGGAGGTGGAGCTGGGGGACGCGCTCCCCAGACCCCCTGTCAGATGAGCTTGCCTTTGCCTCTGGGTGCAGTGGGCAGTGGAGCAGGGTGGGGAGGGGAGGCCAGCCTGTTGGTTGTGTGGCTCAGCCTGTCAGGGCCGAGGCGGGGTTGCACAGCGTGCCCCTACCGTGTGTGTGCAAGGCTTCCGGGGGTTCCAGGAGCCCGGAGTGAGCAGACACTCTGCAGAGTGGGTGATCCCTGGAGTTTCTTTGTTACAAAGCTCAGGGCAGAAGGTGTAGTTCAGCTAGCAAGTAAGAGGATGCGGGTTCCATTGCCAGGGCTGCCATGAGCAAAATGCACACACCCTGTGGGCAGCTGCAGAGGGCTCCAGCTGGGCTTGAGAGGAGCCCGCTTACGACGACACTCAGATTATCTTAGTGAGAAGCTCACTTGTCTCTTGACGGTGATAATGACAAACTAGGTGATGCTGGGACTGTGGCGGGTGCAGCAGGCAGTGTTTGTGGTGCAAAGTCCTCAGTGTGTGCGGACAGTCCGGGAAATGGGCAGCCAGCTCGTGTGTCCCGAGGCCAGAGGCCTGTGGAGATGCAGCTGGCATTTTATGCCGTTTAGAAAACTGCATGTTTTACCAAACATTTCCCAGGGGCACGGTTCTCAACTTACACTTATGGTGACAGGAGGAGTGTGTGTGCTATAATTACAATCTCATATTGAAATTACAAGGCAAAACATGCCCGAGAGATATACAAGGTGACTTACATGGCTTGCGGACTTACATGTTACAGTTTTGGATGTCAGAAGTTCCTGACCATCCCTTGTGCCCACAGGCTACTCTGGAAAAGATAATTGGGTGGGTTTTTTTTGTTTTTGCAATTAAAGAATGAGATAGAACTCACATACCATAAAGCACACCCCTTTAGAGTATCTGAGTGGTTTTTCGTGTACTCATAAGGTCGTGTGACCAGGCCCGCTAACTGCAGAACATTCTGAGTATCTCCCAGAGGAGCCACGCTGGTTAGTAGTCCTTTCTTCTCCGGTTCCCCAGTCCCTGGAGATCAATCTGCTTCCTGTCTCTATAATTTGTCTAATCTTAATGTTTCCTGTAAGTGGAATTACTTCTGTTCAGCTTCTTTCACTTAGCATGATAAGGGCCGCCTTATAGCGAATACCAATATGTTCTTTTTCATGGCGGGTTAATGTTCCATTGGTGGATATATCACACTGCCCATGTAGCAGCTGATGGGCTTCGGGGTTGTCTCTGCTTTTTGGTTCTTAGAGACATTATCCTATTTGTTGCAGGGTTTTGTGCGGGCATCCCTGTTCAGAGCTCATGGGTGTACCCTAGGACTAGAGGGGCGGATCAGACACTGTTTCAATTGTTGTAAGATGTACCAGACTGTTTTCCGGAGCAGCTGTGCCATTCACTTTCCCACCAGCATATGCAAGTGCCCCGTTTCTCCACAGCCCCAGCGGCCGTCCCAGTGCATCTGAAGGTGGAATTTCATGCTGGTTTATGTATGTTACTCTAAAGACTTATGGTGCAGCGATTGCATGTAAAGATGACTGTGCTGATGTGTTTGGTATTTTTCGCATACGTTTAACACCCTGGAAGGTGTTAGAACGGTTTTGGAAAATGTGCCTCGAGTGGAGAACGTGGTTTGGATTTTTTTTTTTTTTTGAGACAGTGTCTCGCTTTGTAGTTCAGGCTGACCCTGAGCTCACTACGTAGCCCAGGCAAGTCTTGAACCCAGCAATTCTCCTGTCTCTGTCTCCCGAGTGCTGGGATTACAGGCGTGAGCCACCACGCCCGGCCGTTCGGAAATTTTTGATGCTTACACTAAAAGAAAGCTCATCTGTCCCACACTTCACCTCCGGGACCGGGAGGAGGCCCGAAGCCCTTGGCTTCCTGACCCCCAGCCTGGAGGGTGCGAGTGTGGGCACGGGGAGCAGACACATCTCGCGGCCCGGCACCCCAAGGAAACGCTCTTGGTAACACAAGCTGCTCAGGGGACCGCGCATCGCCAGGAGAGTATATGTCGGCGCGCGCATGACTTGAGGCAGCCACGCCACACTCGCGCGTGTCTGCGGGGCCTGTAGGGAGGGCAGCATCGCTCGGGGCTGCTCTCCGGAGACGGTGCAGGGGAGCGGGAGGGCCCCGCGTGTATCCTCAGCCCAAGACGCGCGCTGGAGACCCTCGCTGGCTGCTCTCTGCGCGGGTGGAGCTGGAGGAGAAGGAGGAGGAGAAGGAGGATGAAAAACAACCTGGGGGCGGCGCACGTCTGCTTCGTCCTCCCTGGGTTCCCAGGCTTCGAGGGGAACTACCTGACTGTGACCGCTAGAGGGCGCTGCAGCACCGCTTTGGCGCTGGCTCCAGGGTTTGTGCTCGGCCAGGTGCGGTTGTAGAAAGCAGGATTAATCCAGCCAGTCAGCCAGACTACCGTGCCTGGTCGTTTATTTCCTCCTCGCCTGGGTTAAACCTGCTTTTCTTTTCTTCCCGATACTGGGGTTCAAAACCAGTATCTTTGCCTCGAGTTACAGCTCCAACTTTTTAAAAATTTTAATACAAGGTCTCTTACTGTGACTAAACTGTACACGCAGTTTAGTGGATCAGACACCCAAACTGTGATCCTCCTGCCTCAGCCTTCCAGAGTGTGGGGATTATAGGTGTGCCTCACCACACCAGCTCTAAACCTGTTGCCAAGACCCTCTGAAAAACTGGTTGAGCAGGCAGGTAGGTGTTTGGATCTGGCAGCACCTGCCAGGGGTAGTGGTGCGCCGGAAGTTGTGAGGGGCACAGAGGTGAGGCCTCCTGCACCTGTCCTCTGGCATGGCTGGTGGGACTGAAGGTCCTTGCTGTCCTCGGAATCCTGTGCATTGGGGGACCTGTCAGGATGGCATGGATCACTTCCCATGCCCACGAGCAGTGCTGCACCTGTGCACAACTGCACCAGGCCCTGTGAGCTGGCAGATGCCTGTTGTGGACCTAATGAGTTGCAAATAAAAGCCATTTGTTTTATTTCCTGGGGCGATTACTGTTAAGCAGCTAGATTAAGCAGTCCTGGGCACTGGGGTGAAGTGTCTGCTCCCTCAGGCCCTGTGTCCCCGCTTTGTACCCCAAGGCTTCCTCCCACCCTGGGGGACACAGCCCTCACTTTGGCTCCGTGTCCTCCCTGCCACTGGCAGCATCTGTCCTGGGCCTGCCCAGGAGATGCCGTAGAATGAGGCCTGTGGCTCAGGCCAGGGCTCTGAGTTCAAATCCACCTTGTGACTGTGGAGAGCAGCGTGGCCCTGTGTGTGACCCTCCTGAGCTCCATCCTCCCACCCAGGACCTGACAGGGTGGCTGGGAGGTGCCCACGCCCCGGTGCTGAGAGCAGGCCCGCTGCCCAGAGTTCCATGAGGCACTCATTCATCGGCCCACTGGTTTACAACCAGCATGCGGCCGGTCCCAGTTCATTTCAGGGCGTCCTCCTGTTCTCTGGAGTCCTCTGCAGCCCCCACACGCCAGCGCCCTCTCTTCCCTTGGCATGGCACCATCTGCCCCTCCAGATGAACACTGTACCTTACTTGATGTTCCGTGGCACGCACACTCTTCCCTGCTGGACGGGAGAGCCTCAGCCTGCATGTACGTGAGGGAGACGTTGAGAAGGGACCACGCTCTCGTCCACGCCGGCCGTGGACTTGCTTTGTAGCCCAGGCTGCTCTCAGACTTGAAACCATCCTCCTGCTGGGTGCTGGGATTACAGGCCTGAGCCACCCTACCTGGCTTCTCGGTCTTCATCGTCCTTCTGCACGGTGCCTGGCACTTGCCGGGCTGGGGCACAGCTCTGCAGATGCGCACTGGCTGGCATCCCGGAATGGCGCTGCTGTTTCTCATCAGGGCCGTCAAACTGGCGTCTGTGTGCTCGGCGGCGTTTCGCAGCCCACATGGATGTTCCCGCGGCGCCCTCCTCGGGAGCGGGGTGTTCTCCGGGCGCTCCAGTTTCTGGGCAGTGTCAGCTCAGGCTCAGTCTTTGGTAAATGCTGAGCTGAGCGCATTTGGTGCTTTGTTCCTCCTTAATGGTTTTTGTTTTCTTGGTGAGATCGCACACATCAGCTGCTGGTCTCCAGGGATTTACCAAGTGTAAACCCTGGGTGATTTAATAGACCAGGCCAGAGCCAGGCTTAGGGGTGTGCGCCAATAATCCCAGGGCTCCGGGAGGCCACCACGGGAGGATCGTAAGTTCAAGCCCAACCTGAGCAACTGAGCAGTTCAGTGAGACCTTGCCTCCGAATAAAAATAAAATGGGGTTGGGGCTGTAGTTCGGTGTCAAGGTCCTGACTTCAGTCTCCAGGACGGCAAAAATCCAAACAAAATAGCAGGCCACTAGGGACACCCTTGTTTCCACATAGAGCTGGATCTTCCCATAAGATGTTCTTGTGCCAGCCTGGGCCCCGCCTCCGTGGCCCCTGGGCTCCCAGGTGTGGTGAGTGGCCCTGGTCCTGCCTGTGTCCCCTTGGGTTCCGGTCGGGGTGGGACTCTGGAGGGGCTTTCCTGGCCCCGAAGCTACATGGCTGGATTAGTCACCCGTTGAAATACCTGCACGGGATCGGCTTGGGGCTACTCGGCCCAGGGTGCCATGGCCTGAGGTCCGGGGCAGGGGTGAGTACGAAGCGTGGGCTGGTTGAGGACGGAGATGCGATCTGGGGCCAGGAAGCTTTGGGGATGTGTGTCCCCCAGAGAGTGGCAGGAGGGGACCCACCTGCCAGAGAGGAGGAACTGAGGCGCTGGCAGGAGTCAGCCGCAGAGGGGAGTGAGGGAACGGGGTGGGGGGCTCCTGGCCGAGGGGCGCCTGCACATGGCCGCAGTGTGCTGGGGCCACTGCACACCTCCGCTCTGCTCACCCGCCCGCTCCTTCCCTCTAGCTCTCTCAGGCCTCGGGCTGTTCTCCCAGAAGAGGTGGGGGGAGGGCGCACAGCGAGGCCTGAGGCCTGGTGGCTGCTCAGGCTGAGCCGCTGTGTGGGGGCTGAGCCGATTGGGGCCCAGGCCCTGTTCCTCAGGGGCGCTCTGCTGGAGAGGCTCGTTTTGGTGGTTTGTTTAGTCTTGTCCCTCTGAAGCAGGGGGTGCTGTGTGAGAGCTGGGGTCCCCAAGGCCGCTGCTTGCTGGGACCCTGTACACGTGTCCTTGTCCCGTGGTCTGTTGGCTTGTGAAGAGCAGGGAGCCCAGAGCCCACTCGGGCAGATCTCTGCTGTGCCCTACAGGTGTGAGGGGTCTGGGGTACACGGACCTGAGCACAGTCTCATCCCAGAAACTCCACAGCCGTTGTGTGTGGAAAATTGTCTCCCATGAAACTGGACCCTGGTGCCAAAAAGTTTGGGGACTGATGCTTTAGACTCACAGAGCAGCATCGACTCTGACCAGCGTGAGCAGCTGGAGTTATTTCTATTTTATTTTTTTATTTTACTGATTGATTGATGCATTGATTGAGTCAGGGTCTCATTCTGTAGCCCAGACTGGCTTTGACCTTACAGCCAGCCTCCTGCCTCAGCCTCATTTCCAGCTTTTGGAGTTATTTATCGACTGTACTTTCTCTGAGATTTGGAAGACTTTTTAGAGCAAATGCACAATGAAAGTATTTCTTTTACTTAAGGCAAAAGCTCTATTTTAAGCCAGTTGGCTTTGGGAAATGCATTGTTGAACCTCCCGGTTTCTGGAACTGTTGGCTGCTGAGCCCTCTGCTGTGACCCATGTGGCAACGGGACATGATTTATGGGACTCTTTGTGAGGTTGTAGTAGCTGGGACACAGGAGAGGGCAGCTCATCGGCACAGGAGAGTGTCCAGCTCTCAGGATGCAGCCTGGCCCTGGGGACTGTGAGAACGAGGGGAGATGCTGTCCAGAGAGAGGCAGGTGGGTGGGGGGCAGAGGTGCACCCCAGAAAGCCTCCTGACCTGTGTTCATAGATTGAAACCCCATCACAAACCATCTGCATTTCCCCTGTGGCCCTTGAGCCCCCGGCACATGCACCATGATTTCGGGGTGGCGGCGGGGGGGGGGGGGTCTGTCCTCTGCCCAGTTCACTAGTGGGCACTCACACATGACCCACCCGCCTGTCCTCTCGGGCTTATTGTCCATGTGGCTGTAACAAGTTACAGTTGCATTTCTCTTCTTTCTGTGGTGGTTCTGGGAGTTGAACTCAGAACCTTGCACATGCTAGGCGAGTGGTCTAATGTGGAGCTACCTCTCCAGTCCCTATTGTATTTCTTCTATAAACTCTTTGGTGTGCTTTTATGGTTTTCTTATTTTTCCTTTGGGAATACAAGTAATGCCACAAGGAATGTCTCTGTGTGAGACTTTCCCCTTGTGAGTTGTTCCCAGGAGTCCTTCACAGCCCTGGTCCTTGAACTCACAGGTTAACGCGGGAAAATCCAGGCCTGCCTGCATAGTTCTCTTCAGCCTGTTCTCTTTTTTTTTTTTGAGACAGGGTCTCGCTTTGTAGTTCAAGCTAGCTCTGAGCTCACTATGTAGCCCAGGCAAGCCTCGAACTCAGCAATCCTCCTGTCTCTGCCTCCCGAGTGCTGGGATTACAGGCATGAGCCCCCATGCCCGGCACCAGCCTGTTCTCTTAATTATCATTACAGAGGCTTTTCCTGCCCACCGACTTCCATTCACAGCCCCACACTGTCCTCTAGTATAGTGTTTTGCTTTATATGCATTAAAAATTTAAATTGAGAAATAAATCCAAACAGAAAAATTTAGTAAACGACTGTAGGACACTTCTGTTGTACTATGTTACATAGGCCAATAGGGGCTTGCATGTTGCTTTTTATCTGATTCTTATTCTTTGCTTTAAAAGGTAAAATAGTATAGATACAGCTAAATCCCACCCCACGTCTTCCTGTCCTCACCTTCCTGAGGTCTTCACTGCCCACAGAAGCTGGTGGCTTTTGTACTTTCACTTTTACTTCACTTTTACATACGCGTAATACACACATGTCTATTCCTGCTTTGTGTGCATTAGGTGGTTGTCTAAATGCTCTTGTATTAGTTGTCCCTTTGACCTACCTGTCACTCCACGGGACAGTCTCAGATTTATTCCTGCTGATGTGGGCACATCTTGGGTCATGCAACGGCTGAGGCAGACCTCAGTTTGCCCGCTTACTGTCTGACAGATGGCAGGGAAGTTCCCATTTTCGGCCACCTAGACATTGCTGGGTGAATATCCAGGTGCCCGCCTGTGCACACAGTGAGCCAGGGCAGCCCTGCATCGCTCACCAGGAGGGCGGAAGCCGCCTGGGCTGTGGCATCTGTACATCACAGGACCCTGTGAGACCCTCCCACGCTGTCCCCACAGACGTCCTCCTGACGTGGTGCTCCCATCTTCAGACCAGTGGGCACCGGGGGCAGCTGTGGGAATAACAAGGAAGGAAGCTTTGAGGCGGGGGAGACCTGTGCCCCCTTCCCGCCGCTCCAGGCTGTAGAGGCCAGGCCACCTTCCTCAGAGTTTTCCGAGCCTCTGGGGAGGCCAGGGAGGAGGGCGCCCTGCTAGGCCGGGTGGAGTGGCTTTTTGCGTAGGCCTAGGCTCAGTGTCCGCAGCCGAGGCTTCCCATGGGCCGCCTTCAGCTCCCCGCCTCACAGCAGACGGCGCAGGCTGAGGAGAAGGCCGGCTGGGCCTGGGGTTGACTGTCCCGGCTCGGGTACAACTGTGACACAGTGCCGGCCTCTGTCGCAGTCTGAAGCACAAGGGATCGATCTGAGGATCTGTGACCGTTTCTCTACACATACATTGCTCGCCTGCTTGCAGTTTTGCGGTCAGCCTGTGGTCACTGGCTCTGGCCACAGGTCCTAGGCTGAGCCAAGGGGGGACCTGGCTCGGACCGTGTGCTCCTCTGGATCCGCCCCCATGTCCTCCCCGCGCCCTGTCCTCAGACCCCAGGGCTGACGCCCATTAATGCCGATGTGAGACAGAGGAGGCCGCGCCCCGCTGGTCCTCACTAGCGCCGAGGCCGAGGGCCGCCCCTCCCTGTCGCTCCACGGCATCGCTGCTGTCTGAAACCCACTCTGGCCAGTGTTTCCTGGGACTATCAGCGAAGAGAGGGGCCGGGTGAGCGTCCTCCCACTGTGGGGCTTACTTTCTCCAGGAGAAGGTGTCTCCATTGCTGCCCGGGCGGGGGGGGGGGGAGGTGGAGCTCAAAAGACTTGGGTTTCATCATGTCCTTTGTTCCATGAAGGGCGAATGAATAAGTCATATAGGCTGCACGCAGGGACCACGTGAGAGGGGCGGTCGGGGAGAGCAGGGTGGGCGCGGGGCCTGCTGGGGCCTGGTGTGCGGCTCACGGAGAAGCAAGGCCCCGCTGGGCGTGGGCCCCGTGGGCAGCGCTGCCTCACCTGCCTCCTGAGGAAGCTCTGGGCCCTGACTTAGTGAGCAGCGGAGGGCGCGGACGCAGGACAGCTCGAGGGCGGCCCTGCAGCCCTGTCTGGCCCTGGCCCAGCGGAGGGTGGCTCGAGCAGGCGAGCAGGCTGAAGATAGAAAAGGGCTATTGTAGGTTAGGAGGTGAAGAGTTTGTCTACGCTGGGGTTTATGCAAACACAGGTTGGAGATGTGGTGAGCATGATAGCCTCTCTGTGAGGGAGGACACGCCATGCCTTCCGCAAGGAAGACACGCGCGGGCCGACATCTGCAAGCCAGACTGGTACCTGAGACAGGTGTACCTGAGACAGGTGTCCCCACCGGTCCAGCCCTGAGCGACTCCTGCGTGCGCAGCGCGGCGTGGAGGACCGAGGCGCTCATGCCTCTGCGTTGCCACCTGACGTGGTTTATTCCATTTCCCTGTGGTCTTAGGCAGGGCCTCTGTGGCGGTCTCCCGTCGTGCGCCGTGGAGGCTGTGGGCCTGTGGTGGCCCCGCTTAGAGAGCGGCACACCCTGGCTGCCGCCTGGCAGGTGTAGCCTCGGAGTGCAGAGGGACAGGCTGGGGAGAGGCATTCGGTGCGGAGGCAGGTGGTCCCGCCTGACGTCAGCCGTGTGACCCCGGGAAGGCAGGGACTCAGTCACTGGAGCACAGCAGCCGCCCACGTGGTGCCTGGCATTTTAAACACGTCTCGGCGCGAAAGGAAACGCTATTCACGAGCAGTTTCTCCCAAATCAGGTCATTTAAATGCTTCCTTCACGCTTTTTGCCGATGACCTAGACCCTGCCTCGGTGTTAGTACCCACTCGGTGTGTTGGAAACTGGCTTGCCTCTTTCTTTTCCCTCCTCTTTGGCCTTTCTTTGGGTAATATCTGAAGTCAAAGTTCCAAAACGTTTTCAATAATTTTTTTTAGTATTTTACCCCATCCAATAAATGTGTAAGTATTAAAAGGTTTAGTCTATGCGCTCTTGTGTTCCTCATCGTACCCTCCCCCGAGGGGTATGAACATCCTGGGGGACACTGCGGGCTTCCATGACCTGGGAGAGCAGACGGCTTCTGCCCTGGGGTCTGATGACCCAGGCTTGCAGGGGTTCTAGGGGCCCAGCCCAGATGGGGCTGGGGGCCGATGACACCAGCCTGTGTTAGGCAGCCAGTTATCTAGGGGATGCCACACACAGGACGGGAGGCAGGGCCTGGGGAGCTGCCTGCCCGCGGAGGCCCCGTGTGCTGCCCCTTGTAGAGTGACCTGGTCCCTGGCGGTCACAGAGCAGGACCTGAGAGCTCAGCTACAAGATTCTCCATCAGACTGCGACGCCCGACTGTGCCCGGCTTTGTGTATTCACTGTTGTTTCTCATCCTCTTTGGGTGGGGGTTGGGGAGCATGATTTTGAAGAAAAGTGATTTCCATGAAGAAAAGTGATTTCCATTACCAGGAAAATTTATACTCAGTGGAAAAAAGAAAAACCTCATGATTCAGATGGGAAACCTGGGCGATGCTTGTATTCATTATACAAGGACTATCTGTTTAAAAGCAAATTCATGAAAAGTGTCCTTTCAGGAGTGCTGCAGACGGTAGGCCATGGCTCTGGCTGTGTGTGCTGGGAGCAGGTGTGGAGAGGTAAGGTGGTGCCCACGGTGCCATCTTGCCCGGCCCTGTGGGGGACCCAGGTGGCCATGGGAAGTGACCTGGGCTGAGTGAAGGAAATGACCATGTGGGCTGTGGGAGCCTCAGCTATGTGAGCAATGTCTGCTGTGGCATGGGACACACTCTTGTTGCCCCTGTTAGTGGCCAGGAGCAGGTGCAGGGTCCGGAAGTGAGCGCAGGCCCGCCCTGTTCCCTCAGGGTCACTTACAGGCCCGCGGGGTGGAGGGCTCAGCCCCCACGCTCTTCTCCTGCTCTTCCCCGACCCCACCCGCTAGCGTCACAGCTCCCTTGGGCACTCTGCTGTTGTCCCCAGTGGTCGGCCCGGAGGTGCACGTGCCACCCAGGTGACGCAGTTGGCAGACTAGATCACCTGAGGCTGGATCAACCTTTGTTCTCTCTGTTCTCATAGGCACCTCACTGACCCGCCTGCCAGACCCCCTTACCCTTGGGGCGAGGAGGCCGGAGTAAGAACCGGGTGGGGGCAGGGCCCAGAATCCGGTCCCTTAGTGTGGGGCCTCTGTCCTGATGTCACGAGGGCCAGCTCTCCCTGGCACTGGTGCTGATTGTTCTGATAGAGGCCCTGAGTCCACAGAACAGAGGTTTTAAAAGAGGGAAAGGGTTACCTGAGCCATTTGCCCCTCATTACAGGCAAGAAAATAAAACACAGTGAAGACAGGGTTAGGGTGTACAGAGAGGCTGACGACGGGAGCTAGCAGGTGTGGGGGCCATGGCTGCGCCTCCCTCCACCCAGGGCAGGTGCCCAGCACACTCGCCTCAGTCACATTAGGAAGCTCAACTCGGCTTCTTTTTTTTTTTTTTTTTTGAGACAGGGTCTCGCTTTGTAGTTCAGGCTGGCCCTGAGCTCACTATGTAGCCCAGGCAAGCCTCGAACTCAGCAATCCTCCTGTCTCTGCCTCTCTAGTGCTGGGATTACAGGCGTGAGCCTCCACGCCCGGCACTGTGGTATGTGGTGCCGATTGCTGGTTGATTGCTGGTGGGCGTGAGTCTCCACGCCCAGCATTGTATGTGGTTACTGGGGATTGAACTCAGGACCTCGCGCCTGCAAGGCAGGCGCCAGAATCACTGAGCTAACCCTCCAGACCCTCGACTTCTTTTTTTCTTGCTTAGTGGTACTGGGCACTGAACCCAGGCCTCGCTCACGCTAGGCAGGTGCTCTACCACTGAGCTACATCTGCAGCCCTTCTTATTTTCCTTTTAAATTTTTGAGTCAGGGTTTTGCTAAGTTACATAGACTTAAAGTTGTGATCTTCCTGCTTCAGCCTCCTGAGTAGCTGAGATGATAGGCAGAGGCTACCTTTCGTGGCTTCCTTTCTTTTTTTTTTTTTTCTTGTAGAAACTTTACATCAATTGTTATTTTTTTCCATTTCTATTAAAACTAACAAATTCAGAACTTTTTTCACCTACCCTGAGAGATCATTTTTTTAAAGTGAGTTAGGGTTACAAGGAGTGGCCAGTATATAGCACTGCTAAGGGGTGGTGACTTTATGGCCCATTAAGGATTAAAAAGAGAGATCAGGAGACCTGCTGTTCTAGCCATCTATCTACCTGGTCATCTGCCTGTTTCTCTCTAGTCCTGAAGACATTATTTAAGGAAACACCTTTGATGTGACTGTAGACATCCAATTTAAAAATAAGGTGTGGGGCCGGAGATTGAGCTCAGTGGTTCTGGCGCCAGCCTTGCAAGTGCAAGGTCCCTGGTTTGATCCCCAGTAACCACATACAACAATACCAGGCCTGGTGACTCACACCTGAAATCCCAGCACTTGGAAGGCAGAAGCAGGAGGGTTGCTGAGGTCAAAGCTTGCCTGGGCTACATAGTGAGCTCAGGGCTGAACTACAAAGTGAGAACCTGCCTCGAATGAATGAATGAATGAATGAATGAATGAATGAATGAATGAATGAATGAATGAATGACATAAGGTGTGGTTACTGTGGCACAGTTACCAGGCTGGGTACAGCATTACTGGGCGACAGCTCCTGCTGACAACATGAGATGCTGCTCCTGCCTCTGCTGGACGTTCTGCCCAGAGGGGCACAGAAGGAGGCCCCTCTCTCTGTGGCGAAGTTGGGGAGGAGCAGGAAGGAGCTATTGAGCTTGCATCTTCCCTGAACCGTCCTGCAGGGCCACCACTCCGGCTTACCCTCCTTTCTGGATCTTGAATCTTCCCTTTCTTACCTGCAGCAGGTGAGCCTGTGCCCAGCCTCTGTGGAATGTGCCACCATGTCCAGACTCAGACTCATAGCTGTGAGGGGGACAGGTGAGGTTCTGCCCTTCCATTGCCTGTGGACTAGAGAGGAGCTGGGCAGAGGCGGACAGTACATGATGCAGCATTTAAGAATTTGACATGTCAGGTGGGGCTAAGCCACATGGAGCAGCTGCCTGGTGACACTGGACAGAGCAAACAGTGTATGTGGAGTGTGTGGTGCTCATGTGTCTTGTTGGTAGGGGTGGTGGCCACTTTTTTGGTGAGAGGAGAACTTAGAAGGTGACTTTCCATGGATGACTGAATAGTGGAAGGATCCAGGCTTTTGAAGATTCTAGGGAGCGTTCTCTGAATAGAAGGAACAGCCAGTGCAAAGGCCCTGAGGTCAATGGCGTTTGGCATGTTTTTGGGGGTGAAGGACCACCAGTTTGTTAGCAGATTTTTCTTTCCCACATGAAAGGAAGCATTTTCCCCGCAGAAAATGATTTTCCCTCCAACTCTAGTTGGAGTTGGTTATGCAGATTATTCAGATAAGTGGCGTGTTCGTGCTGGCCAACCTTTCAGAGTGAAGCATGGCCTAGACAGCCTGCTGTGGGGCACTCAGAGAAAGCTGTTTGGGCCTGCTTGTCCCCCCATCTGTCCCGAATGTGCGTGTGTGTGTGGCCAGGGGGACAATGGAGGACCTGCCCTTGTTCCCCTTTGGGAATGTGCCAGTGCTTGGCATCAGGAGAGCCCTGCCTGCTTCTCCATGTCCTCAGCCGGGGAGTCGGAGAGCAGGCTCTGGCATGGTGACATAGTGTGGCCTATCGTGGGGCAAGTGTCCCAGCTTAGTGACTTTTCCTGATGTCCAAAGGCCTCTTCGATTCAGAGGTGTTGCTGTACCTCGGGTGGGGTTGCTTTGCTAACTTGGGCAGCACTGTCTGTGAGAAGTTCCTTCCGGCTATGCATGAGCAATGCGGAGGCGGCTTCTCTCGTGCCCAGGCAGCCCCAGCGGAGGTGGGACCAGTGTGGCTGAGTGGGGCAGGGAGGACCTTTACCTGGCTTCCACCCACAGGGCGTCGCGGGGCCTGGCAGCTGTGATTATTGCTGCCCAGTGTGTCTTGAGAGCACTTAAAGACAGTATAATCTTTTCTCATGTCAAATTATAACCTTTGCCTCAAAGGCACTCAGCCCATCATTCTTGCCACTTCCTGAAGTAGTTCTGAGGTCCTCTCTTGTGAGGCCCTTTCCAAAGGGTGATCGAAAACACAGAAAAGGTGTGTGCTCTAAAAATACAGTAACTGTCCCAATAGAAAATTATTACAGTGAAGGACACGTTGCCACGGATGCCCCTCATTTCATTTCGGACACACTTAACACACCATTCTTGCCACTTTGGGAAGCAGTTCTGGAAGTCCCGCGTAGTGGCTCTGTTGTGGCTGCCTCGGTGTTCTGAACGGAGTCAAAAGATTCACCTTTCATAGTCATTTTGGCTTTGGGAAGAGCCGGAAGTCACGTGGCGGCAGCCTGGTGACTCGGGAGGTGGGGACACAGCCTGCCTCTCTGCGGGGTGGCACCGGACAGCAGCCTTTTCTGTGTTTTCGATTGCCCTTTGGAAAGGGACTCACGAGAGAGGACCTCAGAACTACTTCAGGAAGTGGCGAGAATGATGGGCAAAGTGCATTTGAGGCAAAGGTTATAATTTGAGGGCGCTGCTTGGCCATGAGCCTTTTAGTGTAATACTGTTTTAAAATTGAAACCCTCACCGCATTTTTTGATCTTCCCTTATAGAGACGCTTGTGTGGATGAGGCCTTGTGACTGTCATGTCGTCCACTGTCCTTTATTGCCCGTGAGACAGTGCTGTGGTGCCTGAAGTGGAACCCAGGGTCTCGGCAGCCCGCCGAGTGCCCCACCACTGGGCCACACCCCCGGCCCTCTTTCCCGTTTGTGGATGAGCTGTGGCACAGGAGTATTTCCACCCGGGCTGCCAGGAATCTAAGTGGCTTTGTGCTGTCACCCTCCCTTCCTGCAGCCCTTTGGGACAGTCTGTTGCAGGCCTGGCCTCCAGCCCTTAGGCTTGCCTGGGAGCCTGGTACTGTCCTGTGCCAGCCCTCACCACTGCCCTCCCGGCCCCAGGCGTGGCCATGAGCTGAATCCCAGGGACGCTTGCCCAGTGGTAGATGAGCCTTCCCCCCAAAGAGGTTGGCATTGCTAAGTGCTTAGTGAAAGTGCCCAGGAGCCATGGCCTCGCAGGGCTGGGCAGGTGAGGGTTCCCAGTTCCTACCTGGCTCTGAGCTTCCGCCACACTCTTCCTCCATCTTTTGAAAACTGTCCTTTCCAATTGGGTTGAGTCTTTCTAAGGTCCTTAATGTTACACGGTACTTTCTCAATGACATTCTTTCTTTGGGACAGTAGAATGCTCTTTGAGATGTTTTAGGCTTAAAAAAAATCCTAGCCCTTACTGAATTCAGATGCTTCTAAAACTTGACAAAACTAATTAAAAATAAAAGGAAGCAAAGAAATTGAACACAGGTTTAACCATTATTCCTGGTGGGTGGCTGACTTCAGAACTCTAAGTGTGAAATGTTGTTAGTTATTTATTTTGAGACAGGGTCTCGCTTTGTAGTTCAGACTGGCTCTGAGCTCACTGTGTAGTCCAGGCAAACCTTGAACTCAGCAGTCCTCCTGCCTCTGCCTCCTGAGTGCTGGGATTACAGGCATGAGCCACACTGTGGTATGTGGTATTGATGGCTGGTGGGTATGAGTCTCCACGCCCAGCATTGTATGTGGTTACTGGGAATTGAACTCAGGACCTTGAGCTTGCGAGGCAGGCGCCGGAACCACTGAGCTAACCCTCTGGCCCGTGAAATGTTGTTATAAACAAACCTTCTGAGGATCACTGATAGAAGAGTAGTAGGTGATCACGATTACATGATTGTAAACTGATGAAAATCCTAGCTGCCCTGCTGAGACCGGAACAGGTGATGCCGGTGCCCCCGGAGAGTGCCCTGGGCTGCGTCCCTAGAGGCACAGCCTGCTGACTTGGCCCAAGGTGGGGTGATAAATGTGATAATGTTGATGCACACAAAGGGTTTCAGGAAGAAAGAAATTATTTTATAAGCAGAGTGTGAAAAAAATAGTGTTTTAAAATGAGTAGGCTCTTAGATTTTAAATATGTACATATCAACAAATTAATACAGGTTGCAAATAGTGATTTGACTTTTTGTCTGCATCCATCCCTAAAAATCATGTTCCAGTTGGCACAAACCATTGCTTTGGATCCTGTTGTTGGCCAGTTGCCTTCAGTGCAGGTGCCAATGTGTCTTCCTTGCTTTCCAATTTATTTTTAACTCTTTCTGCAGCCCCTGGGGACAGGGCTTGAAGGGAAAAGGAAGGAATAGAGGGGTGGGCTATTTTCTCCCTCTGCTGTCTGTTTCTCTCTTCGCGATTGCTTTGTCCCCAGACCTTGGTCTGGGCTGGGGGCTCCCACTTGTTCCAGACAGGGGTGGTGTCCCCAGGCAGATTACTGTAGGCAAAGCTGTTTTTGTCTCAGGGAGGATGGGCATTTGGATTCATACTTGCAAGTGTCTTGCTGCATGAATGTTTTCCACGGAACATAATAATTTATCTTTAAGAGGATTTATTACATGAAATATTCATGGGCACAGGCTTCACGGTGCAGCTCTTTGGAACAAATGTACCGAGTACAGTTTGTCCTCAGAAATCTATTAAAGCTGATGGGTTGCAGTTGTCGCCTGTGTGGCTCTGGGGTGATCTGGGGCCAGTGGGGGAGCAGGCTGGCTGCCGCTACCTCTTTACCTCCCTGGCTCGGCTGCGGCGACAGCAGGCCCTGCTCTCTGCGTGCGTGGGCGCAGCCTGTCCTTTCTCTTCCTCTGATGAACACAAAAGCTCCGCTTCTGTGAGAGCCTCTTGTCAGCTTCCAGTTTCTTGTCTTACTCCAGCCCTGGGACGGCCAGGAGGTGTGGTGGGACTCCAGGGAAAAGCCTGGCTCCTGAGTGATGGCAGATCTGGGAGGGGGTTTGGGACCAGGAGGAGGCGGGGAGGGCGCTCAGGCTTAGGAGCGAGAGGAGCTTGCCAACCCTGATAACACGATGCCCACTGGAGGAGTTTGTGTTGCCGTCATGCTTTACCCAGGAAGAATGGAAGCCCTGGGAGTTTCAGGAACTTGCCCAAAGGGCAGTTTCTTCAGTTTAGCAGGGCGGTGTTGATGGGCTGGCCTGTGTGAGCTCGGGCCATGGAGGTCGCAGAGTCTGGCCTCAGGAGCACCTGATCGTGCAGATACAGAGACAGAGCTGGGGAGAGGCAAGGCCAACAGTCAGTGGATCCACGTGTGGAATGGGTACAGGGAGTGCGGCGGATGCGGAGGGTGTGGGAGGGCTGAACGGGAAGGGAGGAAGGCAGACGGTGGGCTGGAAGAGGGAGTCCAGAGGTGGGAAGAGCAAGGACATGGGACACAAAGGGGTGGCTGATAGGGTGGGAGGGATTGGGGGTGTCTGGTTGGTGTCTGTCCCGTCCCCAGGGACGGAAGGCAGAGCCACTACTGCAGATGATCCTGAGCCTGGGTGGGGAATTTGGACTGTGACCAAGGCAGTAAGGAGCCACTGGATGTTCTGAAGCCAAGGAGGGTGACAGAGATTGTGTATTTCGAGAATGACTATAGAGGTACAGCAAGGGCGGTTGGGAAAGATGAGGTAAACCAGCCAGAAGGTCACAGGGGCGAGAGGCAGCCAAGGGAGGGCTGCTGGAGGTATGAGACATAATTTGAGATTTGTGTGGGGAAATAGACTGGACTCCTTATCTCAAGCTGAGGCCACAAAAAAAGAAGGAGCCAAAGTAGAAGGAAAACAGCAGCCAGAGGGGCTGGGGATTTAGCTCAGTGTTCCAGCATCTGCCAGGCAAGCACAAGGTCCCGAGTTTGATTCTTGTTAACCACACACCACAGTGCTGGCCATGGTGGCTCACGCCTGTAATCCCAGCACTCGGGAGGCAGAGGCAGGAGGATTGCTGTGAGTTCCAGGCTAGCCTGGGCTACATAGTGAATTCAGTGCCAGCCTGAACTACAAAGCAAGACCCTGTCTCAAAAACCAACAAACAAAAAGCCAGAAAACGGATGAAGGAAAATAGTGTCTTTTTTTTTTTTTTTTTTTTGGTTGGTTGGTTGGCTTTTCCTGTACCACTTGCTACTTGAGGGAAGTAGGTGGGAGAAGGAAGCCACCAACAGAACTCTAAGGAAGGCAGAGGAAGGAGGAGAAACGCCAGGCTTCTGGTTCGAGTCCTTGCTCTGATAGTGGATCTGGGTGCTGCGGGGCATGTGGAGCCACAGGGTAACCTACAAGAGACAGGAGCAGAGTGTAGGGTCAGGTATCACTAGAGGCTGCAGTTCATATGAGACGGAGTCCTGATTGGTTGGGATATTGTCCAACAGGAAAACCAACCAGAGTCTTAGCCACACTCTTGTCTTAGGTATTACTGATATCCCCTGCCTTGCTGGACTGCTGAGGAGAGGAGGTATTTATACAGGGAGGAACCTGGGGTCAGGAATCCAGGACCAAAGTCAAGTCCTGACTGTGTCCTCATTAGCTGTGTGACGGTGGCAGCCGGATCACTCTGGGGACCTCCTCTCCTACTTGGAATGTGGAGGCTGGACCAGTGCGTCTGCCTCCCTGGAGCCCAGGTTGTCATGGGGGTCAGAGCACATGTGCGAGAGCACCTCCTGGCTGCAGAGCTGGGGGGTTCCCTGGACTTGCGAGTGCTTTGGGAAGGTGGTCGCAGGTTATCCCTTGCACCTCTCGCAGCCCCTCCAGGGGTGTTCTCCTAAGAGAATACCCAGGGGAGCCGCTTGAGTTTGCGGGGAGCTTCCCTCAGCCCTCGGCATTTCCTGGTGGCCAGAGCCTCTCACTGTTCATGCTCCTGGACAAGGGAGGTGGAGCAGGGCACTACGGGCCCGTGTTACCATAGGAGCTGACGGTGCCCGGAACGGCATTAGCCAGCCACTCCTGGCATCTGATGCTTCAGTGTGCCTTTCTGGCCCGGCACACAGCCTGCGTCAGGGCGGCTTGGCGTGAGGCTCAAAGGCAGACAGCCCTTCCCAGCCCCATCCTCTCTTCCACTCCTCTTTCCCTCCTCGTACCACCCTCCATGGCCCTGTCCCCAAGCCAGCCTTTGTCCCCTTGCTCCTCTCTGCCCCAGCTCCTGGTCGCAGGCCGGGAGGAGCCCTCTCTGTTTCCGTCTCCTGGGTGTCTACAGCCCAAGGTGAGGCCCGATCGGCTGACTGATGGGTTTTCCCGCTCCCGTGACAGGTCATCTTCCACGATGTGGCTGTGCTGACGGACAAGCTCTTCCCTGTCGTGGAGGCCATGCAGAAGCACTTCAGCGCTGGCTCAGGGACCTACTACAGCGACTCCATCTTCTTCCTGTCTGTCGCCATGCACCAGATCATGCCCAAAGGTAACACGGTGCTGGCGCGTGGCCCGGTGCCCGCTGTGCGCATGTCCCTGCTCTTGCACAGCAGTCAGTCCCTGCCCCAGAGGAGGAGCTGCTGAGACGTGGGGCGGGGGTGAGGAGCCAGCCCGTGGGCCACGAGGCCACAGGTGGGCCGGGGGGGTAGCTCGTCACCGGACATAGCGTGGACCGTCCAGTGCGGTGTCGCAGCCTGGGTGTCCTGGGCGGCAGCTCTGCCCCTGCCCCAACGGACAGCACCTTCTTCTGTGCCCACTTCCCAGGACTTAGTTTGCTCATCAGCACATGACAGAGCTGCCACCCACAGGTGTTCTGTCCCCTTAGAATCAGTACTTGTCTGATTTTGTGAGAAGCAGAAATTACAGACCTGGCGGGACTTGTTTTGGAATCCGGTGTGTGTGAAAAGGACCTGCTGGGCTTCCGTCCCTCGGGGGAAGCAGAGGTGTCTGTGTTATAGATGCAGCTGGAGGGGGTTGGTGACACTGGCGGTCGTCCTTGACTGGAAGCTGTCCAGAGGTCACCTTCATGGGCTGCACCCTCCTCCCGGGAGTCCTTGATTAGTTCTGCTGGCCAGGCCACTGCTTAGCCTCTGGGCTTGGTGGACCACGGCCTGAGGCCAGGGCAGCAGTTGTCAGGACTGTGGCTGGGTGATTTTCAGCTTCAGACCCAGCAGGGCGGGGAATCCATGGAATACCCAGACTGCCTGGGAGGGACCCACTGCTCTCACCCAGCAGACCGGAAGTGAACCAGGAGGCAGGAGCCAGTGTCCACAAGACATTCAGGCCTTGAAAGCTGTACCTCATGTCTCTTGGCAGGTGTCACATCACTCAGAAAAGCAGGCTTTCCACCAGGGCTGGGACTGTCCCCGCCTCTGGATGTTCTCTTGTTGCCAGGCAAGGGCCCCAGGGTTTCAGGGAGCAGGGTCTGCAGGACAGAGGAGACCGCGCCCCGGAAGGGGACAAGGAGAAAGCTGGTGTCCCTGATCCTGTACAGAACTCCAGGTGCAGCTGTCAGCTCACCTTACCCACCCCGTCCTGGGTGGCGACAGGTAGAGCTGTCTGAGGAGCTGTGTCACCTGCCCAGAATTCTATAGCCATTTAAGTGGCAGAGCTGGGGTTTGCATCCAGGTCCACCTGGCCTGGATCCCTTCTCTCCAAATGGCAGCTCCATCTGTCCCATCGGGTGGGTCACATGGGGTCCCTGGGGAGGCCCACCAGGTACAGTGGGCAACTCAGACTTGGGAAGGGCAGTCGCCGGTTCTCCTGGATCCCAGGGGGATGTGCTCCCTACAGGTGTGAGTGCTCCTCCACCTCTGCTGTCAGCTATGTGTGTGGCTTTGGCTGAGCCACTTTCTCTCTCGAGGCCTCAGTTTCCCCACCTGGAGAGTGGGGGGCTGCAGCAGTGAGCTTTTCAGTCTGGGTTCTGAGGTCCCAGGGTACAAGCCCTGGGCTGCCCAGTGCTGAGAAGCCAGGGGAAGAGGGCTCTACCCACACCCTCTCCCGCATGCTCACGCCACGCCTGCCTTCCATCCTGCTCAGGCCTGTGTAGGACTTTGTGCTCAGAGTTTCATGGCTCACCAAGCTGGGCCCTCGGGGCTGCCAGTGCTGCTGTCGTGCAGGCCTTGATGCCCAAGGGCAGCGGGGTCTGCAGGAACATACTGCCTTCTTCTTGCCTTCCTCCCTGTCCGATGCTGGTCCCCTCCTACTGGGTGCTGAGCTCATGCGGTTCGTGCCCCTGAGTACCCGGTGGGCAGTAAAAAGCAGCTGCTTGGCTTACGGAAGAGAAACACCACCCATCGTCACAGCACTATGGGGAGCACCCGGCCATGAGTGATGAAGGCCAGGAGACGAGCCAGCAGGCTGCCCAGCCGCCCTCCCTCCGGCTTTCCAGCCAGTGGGCCGTGTGAGGAGGCTGCCCTGGCCTCTTGGTCTCTCCCTGCTGAGGGGGCGGGCCTGGCCTGGGGCCACATCTACAGAGAGGAGCTATGTTGCGGACTTGGTGGACAGGCTGGGTTTTCTGGGCCTTGCACGTAGCGTGAGAGAAGGAATTTTAGCAGAAATACCCAGTCTTTCCTCGGGTCCTTACCTGAAGGAGAATGCGCTTCCGGAGACTGCTTTTTACACACGTCTAGGAGGAAGTCCTAACACTCCACAGCCAGGAAATGATCAGAGCGGCTCGGGGAGTTTTGGGGCCTCGGGGCTGCTCTGCAGGGACGCTTGGCTGTGCCACACCTGACCACGCTGCGCTGCCAGGCCCCAAGTCCTTCAGAGCGAAACGCCTGGGATTTTCCAGAGGACATACTGTTTTCAGATGTCATTGGCACAGCCTGGAGTTGATCATCATTCTTTATTGCTGCCTTTAATGTATCAAGGCTTTAAAAGAAAATCATAGAAGTTAGTATTTTGTGCTTTGGTTGATGGTTTTATTCTAGTGTGGTAATACATTCTTTCTGTCTTATTAGTTATTTTCCTTCTTCCCAGGGATTCTCCCATCCAGCAGAGTGAGGCTGGGTGGACAGGGCAGCCCTGCAGGGAGTTAGGATCCGGGAGGTCCCGTCTGGGCCCCAGCGATGCAAGTTCATTCCCGGGGTTCGAACCTCTTTCTCCTTCCCCTTCTGTTTCTCAGCTACTTTAAAAAACATATGTCACTCTTTGTTGTTCTTTCATGCTGGAAATCTAACCTGGGCCCTTATATGTTCTAGGCGAGCACATCCCCAACCCTATTTACTTCTTTTTCTATTTTGAAAGGAGCATCCGTTCTTAATTATCTGAGAACAGCATTAAATGGGGTGGGGAGCTATCCCTTACTACCCTATGAACATCATTACTGTTAATTCCTTGATATCTTCTTCTCATGTTTTCCCAACTTGCAAACTTTTATACAATTAGGCAAAATAGGCGTCATTCTTTGGGCTTAGGTCATTCAGAGACATTTTTTTTATATCAAGATGTGAAATCAAACTTTCATTCCAGTGCAGAAAAATGAAGTGACACAGGTAAAGCTGTATGGTGATTTTCCAGCCCAGGTCCCACATCACCGTTTTCTGTGTAACTACAGCCTTTGACAATGTTCTGAGTGGTTCCGCCGAGCGGACAAACCTTGGTTCATTTCTCCACTTCCCTGTTCTTTGCTCACTGAATGCTTCTGATTTTCTTTCTACCACGATAAACTGGGCCGAGTGTCCGTATTCATGCAGAAGTTTTATCCTGTTAGGATTCGTTTTTTATGACTTCCTCCCAAGGTGAGCCTTACAATGCAGGCTGTGCCAGTGCGCGTGGGCCGGTTTGGGACAGTTTCGCAGTCGGCGCTTTCCTTCTTGGTAGGAGAGGAAGGCGAGTAGCTGAGATGTTTGTTTGCTTTGCTGGACCTCAAGCGAGCTGGTCTCCTGCAGGTTTCCGGCCTCTTGGCCCGTGCCCGTTCAGAAGCCCGCCTCCTACACCATGCGGCCCTGCACGCCTCTGCTGCTCGCCTCTTGCTGCGTCCCTGAAGACTGGGCCTGCTTGGGGTAGGGCTGGGGTTCATGAGCCCAAGTGCTATGCCCTGACTGTTCCCCTTGGAGCAGGGCTCCTGGGAGCCACATCGCAGGGCAGGGTCCCAGGAGGCACGGAGGGTCCTGCAGGTGGGCCCGTGGGTTCCTGTCCCGGTCAGCACTTGCTGTTTCCTGTTGCTCGAGGGGTCCCGCGGGGCTGGCTGGCCTGTTCTGCTTCCACACCTGCCTGTCCCTGTGCCCAGCGGACATGGAGGAAGCAGAGAACAGCTGGCTTCCTGTCCTTGTCACATGGCTGACAAGCTGTCACTCCAGCCCTTGCAGGCTGAGCTCTGGCGCAGTCTGCGGTTGAGGCCTGCATAAGGCAGGAGCCATTCCTATGGCCCCACGTGTACCTGTGGCCCTCCTGTCCTGTGGCCACCCCATGTCAGCTTTTACCAAGGTCTGCCATTTGCACGACGTGGTGCCAGCCACCGTGAGTGACTTGGGGCCATGTCAGTCTGCTGCTTCATGGGCTTCGGTTAGTGGGGTAGGTGGCATGGTCTAGCATGGTCTAGCGCCAGTGACAGGAAGATTGGCGCAGTGTGAGGGCTGAGCACTGAGGAAAGATCCCAGGTGTTTGGCCAGAGGGAAGATGGCTTCCTGGAGGGGTGGTTCTTGCCGTGGCCCTGAGGAGCGGTGAAGTCTCATCCTGTCAGCAGGGAAGATCATGGGGCATGACTGCATATGGAGACAATGTGGGGAAACAGAGGGATGGGAGGAAACTGTCTGCCAGGCAGGGGCTGGACCCCAGCCTCATGATCTTGGCAAGCCGCTGAACCTGAAGCCCGTCACTGACCAGCTGCCAGACTCTGGCTAGAGACTGAACTCTGCTCTTTGGTCTTCTTGTCTGTAAGTGGAGATGACGGCAATTTATACATCCTCTTGAGTGCCATTATGAGAATTAAAGGAGTCATTAGAGAACAGGCTTAAAACAGCACCCGCGCGTGGTGAGCCTGTTCATTGTGAGCCGGTGTCACCTCTGGGAGTGGGTCTCTGCACCTGTAAAATGGGGTCATGTAGTCCTGACCTCAGGGGATTAACAGAACGCTGCCTGAGGCAGCACTTAGTGCTGTGGCGTGGTGGAAGCCGAGGCAAAGTTGTTTTCTGTTTTGGTGGCAACAGTGAGCCTGAACTCGAGCCTGAACTGTAGTTGCAGAAGGTGTGTGCGGAGTTTTTCTCACTCTTGAACCACCTACTCTGCCCTTTGGAAAGAGCTGCTTTTTAATTAATTTATTTATTTTGTTTCTTTGAGAGAGGATCTTGCTGTGAGCCCAGGCTGGCCTGAACTCACAATGATCCTTCTGCCTCAGCCTCCCGAGTGCTGTGATTATAGGCCGATAGCACCATGCTCAGATTCAGAAGGAGCTTCTGGCAAGGCAGCTCTGTCTTTTTTCTATGACTAAGACATAATTCCACAGTTAGGTTAGTTTTAAAGAAAAGAGGCTTATTTTTAGCTCACGGTCCTCATCCATGGTAAGGGCTGCATCTAGTCGCAGGCTCATTTTTAGAGTCTCCAGGTAGCAGAAGTTATCATGTGGTGAGAGTCAGGGAATATGCATGTGTGCATGTGTGTGCATGTGTGTGTGTGTCTGGCCTCTCTCCCTCCTCTTGTACAGCCACTAGGATTAATCACGGGTCCCCACCATAAGGAGCTTGTTTAGTCCGCCTCACTGTCCGAGGCCTGACCTCCAGACACGGTCATCAGATCCCTCTGTGCCTCATGATGGAGACTACACTCCAGTGGGAGCTTTGGAGGGGACAAGCCATACTCTCACCACGGCACAGGGAGAAGGGTATTCTCTGTGTCGTCCTAGACGGGACCAGCCACCCCCTGTCCTCAGGTGAGGGCCAAGATCTCTGACTGCATCTCCCTCCCAGGCCGCGGAGCAGGAAGGGGACTAATGCAGTGGAAAGTAAACTCCCCCCTCCCTCGTTTCCCGGCTCCCGGTTGGGGCACAGGATGAGCAATGCCCTCAGCCTAGCCTCAGCCTCAGCTTTAGCCCGTCGTGTTTCCTGAGGAGACCCGCGTGGCTGCGGAGACCAGGCCAGTGCAGTGTGTCCTGAGTCCCTGCAGTGTCAGACTTGGGCCTGTGCTGTGCCAGAGTCACCCTGTTGAGGCGCTGCATGGTGCTCACTGCAGGAAAGAGCAGTGATGGATGGGGGTGGCTGGGGTCCTGGGTGCTGTGGGAGCCGCCCCAAGAGTCCTTACTCCTGCAGTCTGTCCCGGAGCCTTCTATCCTGAGGTGAGGACAGGCGACTGGACCATGGTAGGATGTTCTTGGGTCTGATTTGGGTCAGTGGCGCAGGATGGGAAAGGCTGGGCAGGTCCCCGCAGCACAGGCTCCCCGTGAGCTGGAGAAGACAGAGGCATGGCCAGAGCAAAGCCCAAAACCCTCCAGCAAAGTCTGGGCTTCCATCCATCCTTTCCCTGTACCCCAAGACGCTGGGATATCATGTAGATTTGTGGAGAAAGCCTGTAAAATTATTTTTGCTTTTTTTCCTTCAGTAAAAATTTCAGCGGATGTAATAGAAACCATATTTAGTTTGGACTTCTTTGTTCTGTGCTCTGGGGTCCTCTGGTCAGAGTGACTGCTGGTGTTGTCCGCTCCCACCCAGCTCTTCACAAATGGCTCCCGTGAAGAGCTCCTCTGAGAGGCAGGCGATGACAGCCCAGAGCTCTCTGTGCCATGGGACGCTGACTGAAGGTGTGCACAGGTCGCGGTGCCTGGCCCAGAGGAGCCCGGTGAGTGTTAGTGTAGGGTGCTTCTCCAGGGGATCAGATGCCAGCAAACTGAAATCTCCACAGAGTCCTGCAGTTAAACAAAGTTAGCTTTGGGCAGCCCCGCCTTTCTTTCTTTCTTTCTTTCTTTCTTTCTTTCTTTCTTTCTTTCTTTCTTTCTTTCTTTCTTTCTTTCTTTCTTTCTT